>JAAGNO010020858.1:14680-24918 GCA_033439905.1 Ceryle rudis | reverse complement strand
ACAGGAAGAGAAAATATAAAGGTTAATAAAAAAAAAAAAAAAAAAAAGAAAGAAAAAGAAACAAAAAACCACACATGCACACCCTTTCATTTCAAAAAAAAAAAGGGAGAGAGATGAAAAAGGTCAATCCAGTTCAACTTGTTAACCTAGTTAAATAAGTAGCTTTGTAAACATGGTGACATATCTGGGGGACCCGAGCTCCCACACCAGGTTGGCACCAGTGACATGGAAATGCTGAGCTACATCCTAACTTGGGCTTGGTACAAACCCATCTGCAAATTTTCTTTTTTTTTTTTTTTTTTTATGAGACCCTCACATGTATCTGTGCTGCATGGGTAAGTCCATATCACAGAATCACATAATGGTAGGGGCTGGAAGGGACCTCTGGAGATCATCTAGTCCAACTCCCTCCCCTGCCAGAGCAAAGTCACCTAGGGCAGGTTGCACAAGAACATATCTAACCAGGTTTTGAAAGTCTCCAGAGAAGGAGACTCCACAACCTCTCTGGGCAGACTGTTCCAGGGCTCTGTCACCCTCACAGTAGAGAAGTTTTTCCTCATGTTGAGATGGTTCTTCATGTGTTCCAATTTGTGCTTATTGACACCCCTTTCTGCAGCCCATCAACCCCAGCATAGAGTTGCCCCACTGTGAAGTCTTAAGATTCAAAGAGCTGCAGGAGCTGAGCGGTCAAACACACCTGCCTGTAGGGAAGACACAAGAGCCACACCAGAGCAGTTAGGAACTTCATGCTGGACATTACTGTAAATTTACGTGCAGGCTCACTACCAAATAAACAATCATTGGTTTTGGACATTTTGACATTTTCTTCCACTGCTACTAGGCAGGTGGCATCAAAGTTGATGCCACCAGTGGGCAAAGTTCATGCCCAAGGATGGCCACTCTCTAGGTGGCTGGATCCAAGAACAGCAGAAAACAGTTGTAAAAGAGACTTGCCCTTGTAATCCCCTGTGGGTTTGTACAAGAATCCTCAGGAGCTGAGAAGGTGGCCATTGTCCCACATCTGCACCCAAACACAGGGACATAACATAGTCCTAAGTGCACAGTGAGCACACTAACAAGAGCAAGCAACCTGCGCCACCCCTGCATCACATTTCTAGAAATGTAAGTTTGTTAAAGAGGGCAACAAATGTAATTCAGGTGAAGCTCTTGATAGGGAAGCAGAGGTGTCCAAGCTTCCACCCAGCAAAGCCCTGTCAGATTAAGCTGAGACTACATTCACTGTTCTCATCTCAGAAGCTGCTTAAAAATGCACTTTATATGCAGATCTTGTCACAATATAATCATTTATATGCTGTTGGACCAACATGACCTATGAAGAACATTTGTCAGGCACTAGTCAGACACGAAGAGCCCTTTCCCAGCAAGAAAAGCTGCCCTTTCAGGTTGTGGTGCTATGATCGTTTTCAGCAATAACACACCTTCCTGAAAAAACATCCCACTGCACAAAGCTGCCTCTGGCCTGGGTGAAATTTCACTACAAGAACTAAAACTGTGAAGACACACCACTAAGACTTCATAAGAGCCAGAAAAATCTGGCACAGAGTTATACAAACTCTATGAAGGAAAACAGTGAACAGATAGTGACAACTTTGCCCCACTTTGCTTTTTTGCTTTTGTGGCAAGGCCTCCCACATAAATCACTGTGCTGCAGCTATAAAACCATGAATCTCATTCCAATTTGCTACTTAATTATTGCATGGTCCTCAGCAAGTCATTTTACACCTCTCCTTTTATTTCTGTACATGCATTTCTTCATGCTCACTTTAGAGGTTGGCAGGTAAAAGGCTCAAAACGTAATGGTAGGTAATCTCTCAACCAGGAATAGAGGGGGTTTTATTTATTTATTTTCCCTAGGACCACCTTTAAAGAAAAAAAAAAAAAGCTGTCAAAGTGTAGCCCTCCTACAATGGGAACTTCTGTGCAATCCTTCAATATTAACATACAACAGCATTTTGGTACTGTGTTTACTCACAGTACTCCTCTTTCCCTCAGGTTTAGATGTGCTTATTAAGAACAGGGCCCAGTTTTTTTGTTGTTCCCCATCCTAGGCATAAAATTAGAGTATAAAGTGAATACAATAAGTTTGACCCAGGTAAGACAAATTGTCCTGAAACCAGCAGAAGTACAAGTCCTACATAAAAATACTACCTCCTACCAGATTGCAAGTCTTCTTCTCTGAAGCACTGAAACCTTAAAGTTGTTTAAAATAAAAACTGTTGTATTATCACAGACAGCTTTTAACTCTGTTTCACACTTTCAAATAGCTTTATTGTTTCATTTCAAAACTGTCCCCTTGCCAATCTCTGTCCAAAAAGCCAGATTAAGGCAGACATTCAGTGCCTGAGAGTGCACAAAGGGTTAAAACTCATACAGTTATGACAATTGACACTAAAGTGGCATATCAGTCAGATGTGCTGCCATCTACATGATTGCACAATAAAATTTGGTGTTCACAGAAAAAAAATAAATTTTCCCCAACATCAAAAGATTTTAAAGTATACTTTTTTTTTTTTTTTTTTTTTACATCATAGATTAAAAATTATCTAAAAACCTTTAGAACACATTTTATTTAATAAGAAAACAAATAAAACATCTCTCCACTTCTCCGGTATTTTAATCACACTTGCAGACCCAAAACAACCACACAAAAGCCAAGTGAAAGACTGGTAATTAGTTGGATGTGTGTTTTTCACTGTCTTGAATATATAGAGGAATGCACCATTTTCACTTCTCATGTCAGATTACATTTTGTCCATATCATTTCAGTGCCAACAGAAACACACCCTTAAGTATTACTTAGGAGGGAAATTACACACAGCTTTAATTTCCATGCACCTTTCAAAAGCACAGCTAAAACCAGAAAACACTACAGCAGTAGAAACACAGACCACCCTAACAAAAAAAAGAGACCCTAGCCTGCAGCAACACAATAGCACTTGAGCACTGGGAAACAAAAAAGCCTGCATCCAAAAGCAGATACTAGCTGAATAGCATAAAATGGCCCGCACTGAAGACACCAGAACAATTTTTCATAGGACAGAGTAAATAAATGACAAACACTGTTTCTCTTCATGCAATTTTTTATTTCCTAAGTCAGCACAACAACAACAAAAAAGTCCCCATATCTCACCTTCATACTTTTCCAAGCAATTAGGCTTTCAAGGGAGTGAATAAAACATTTTTGTCATAAGTTCAGCAGGTTCAAGGCTGTCTGTCACTTCTCCCTAGCTAATCACCATGCCCAGCTCAGGGTAACAAACTGTCCTACAGTTAAGGAAAGAACTGGGTGGATGTAGGAGTTTGTTTGCCCTTGATGGCTCCTATCAACAGCTGGTGCATCTATTGCTCAAGGCTCACATTGCCTCTGAGAACAGGATTTTTGGATGTGCTTACTTATCCATCTTTATTCACTTATTAAAAACAAGTACTTTTCTCTCTTTTCTGTGTCCTCCCCCAATCTCTGTGACACTGGAAGCATCTGGTTGTAGTTCAGAGGAATAGAACTTCACCTTCTGTGACTGTAGCTGACAGCAAAGGCAGCATGGGTAGAGAGGCTATGTACAGACAGAAAATGCAAAAGGATAGTTTCCCAAAAAAGTCACTGGTGGGACAAACACAGCTTGGAAACTCATATTCTTTGTTGGCTTGAGTTGATCAAGGTCAGGTTATTATTTCTTCCAACATCAGCATTCTGGGGATACATAACTTAGTGGTACCATCTTCTCCTGATATCAAAAGCTAAGAAAAAAAATCAAACCTCTAGATGCATACAGTAGCTTAGGCAAATGCAAGACCCAGATTCAGCCGCAGTACTTCTCTCTTCTGGAGCACAAGAGGCACAGGAAGGTTTTAGCTGGGACAGGTCAAAACAGGTAACTTTGCTGAATCAAGATCCAAAAACAAGAGAGGTGTCCTGAGTCTGAAGTATCATTTTTGACAGAGTAATCAGCTTGGTAGTAAGATAGTCTTTGGTGACATGGTCAGCTTCATAGACCTTTGGACAGATTATTTTCACATGATCTTATGAAAATCTTTGTTAAATTTTTTTAAAGCTGTGCTACAACGTATGTGGTAGAGACTGGCATGTCAATAACCCGCGGTGTTTTGCCAAACTCTGGGCAAGAAAAAAACATGGCCAGCACTGCCTCCATGTAGGAGAAGTACAGCCTTCCTCACAGAACTGAGCACAGTTTACTGCCCCAAGACATTCTCACCACTGAGCTGTGTATCATTCATGAAACAACATCAATTTCACCATAAAGTAAAGCACAAGCATCTGCAAAGACTTACCTAGAAGCAAGACATTATCTGAAGGCAGTGTTGATTCAGCCATGACTGCAGACTTGCAGGTTCTGCTTTTGACACCAAGTCCCATAGGTATCCAATTAGTTTTCCCACTGTCTCCATTTAAGGCTCAGGGCAAGCCCACATGAAACACGGAGCAGGATTAGCCCCTTCCACCCTCCCTCCCAAGGGAGGATAAAAGGGGGAATAAGGAAAAAGAAAAATGCCTCACCCAAGTTTGGAAGTTAAGACTGTAACAAAGTTAATTAATAACAGGAGAAAAACAGAAAAAGGAACATTAAGGCAAGAAGGATACCCAGCTCTATCCAAAACCTGCTATCGGGTGGCAATAGATTGCGTGGTGCACAAAGAGCCAGGCCCAGCTATGCTGACATGCTGTCACAGCTCCCAGAGCCCAGGAAGGAAGAGTCCCCCCAAACTTTGTGTCTCCTTGTTCTATGGAACATGTCAGGAAAGGGGAGGGACTAACAGCTGCCCTCGGACTCCTACGGGTTCTAGGGTTACCACCTGTCCCCCCCACTCAGTCTATTCATCCTTAAAGCACATTATTCCACACCTTATTCCATACCATTTCCTGCCACACTCATTCATCAGGTTAGGAACTCTCTCTGTACAACAATCCGTGGAGTCCCGGTTGACGGTCATCATTCACCCTGGCAGTCTTTCAGAGCAGGATGGTGCAGGTTGTGTTCCAGTGGGGCAGGAATGGGGAGGAATCAGGAGCTGTACTTCTCTTGGCAGGAGAGATGGTATAGTCTTCCTCAGAGGTCATGACCATGTGTTGTGGGTTCATCCTGGAACTCCTGGGTGCCATGATGCTATCTCGAGGAGAAACTTTTAACAACTTATTGCTATTATATAATGCTTTATATTATAGACCCTGATATTAAATTCTCTCAGCAAGAGTTAAATTTCTTTGTAGTACACAATGGATTGCACCAGCTTCACCAGCTTCTTGCACTAGTCACCAAGTATGTCCAGGGTCTTAAGCAGAGAAAACCCCACACATGGGTTTGCTTCCATCTGAAGCTGGAGAGACCCACACAGTTTTCCCCAACTTATTCCTCTCACAAACAACAGGGACTACATCCCCTTCTACTATATGCAACAGGTCTGATTGGGCAGAACTGGCTTGGCTGACAGATCCTTTGGTGTTAACCAAGCAGGTGGCTTGTGCCCAATGTTTGTACCAGTTTCTGAAAGTCCCACCACCCACTGCTTTCAGGGTAGTTTTCAACAAGCCATTGTAGTGTTCAATTTCCCCAGAGGCTGGTGCATGGTAGGGGATATGATATATCCACTCAATACCATGCTCTGTGGCCTAGCTGCCAATAAGGTTGCTTCTGAGATGGGCCACACTGGCTGATTAAACCCATTCTGGGGTCCCATGCAACCACAAGATTTTCCTCTCAAGGCCCAGAATAGTATTATAGGCAGTGGCATGAGGCACAGGATATGTCTCCAGCTATCCACCGCTTGCTTCAGCCATTGTCAGTACATAACCCCCTTGTTGAGTTTGAGGAGTGTGATGTAATCTATCTGCCAGGCCTCTCCATACTTTTATTTCAACCACTGCTCCCCCTACCACAAAGTTTTCTTCCATTTGGCTTCTTTATGGCGGCACATATATCACAGTTGTGGATAACCTACACAATCGCATCCATGGTTAAATCCACCCCTCGGACACAAGCCCATCAGTATGTGGTGCCTCTTCCTTGGTGACCAGAAGTGTCATAGGCTCACCGAGCTAGAAACAGTTCACTTCTGTGCTCCCAGTCCAAATCTGTTTGGAAGACTTCAGACACCTGGTCTACATGATGGTTGTGCTGGTGTTCTTCAGTGGCCCAGCTTTTAGATACATGGGCATCTGTCTGCCATACTTTTATCCTTAGTGTCTCTAGGTAGAGACAGATGTCTTGCCACAGATCGGCAGATGAAATAGGTTTTCCTCTACACTGTCAGTTGTCCCTTTACCATCCATTTAGCCACCCCCACAGGGCATTTGCTGCCATCCATGAGTCATTGTAGTGGTAAAATACCAGCCATTTCTGTTCAGCAATGTCCAGGGCCAGCTCAATGGCTTTTAGCACTGCAAACTGGCTTCTTCCACTTCTGCAACTCACCACGTAGGACTCTAAACAGTAGCTTTCCACATCCACTGATTTCCTACAAGACAGCAAGACCTACCAGTGGACAAATTTCTTCTCATTATCTCAGAGTTCATTATAGGTTGGGGCTTGCTCAGCATGGGTCACTGTCTCATCCAGTGGCATTCCAAAGTCTGCACCCTCTGGCCAGTCCCTGATCACTTCCACTATGCCTGGCCAATTGAGGCTCCCTATTCAAGCTCACTGGGTTATCAGCATGGTCCACTTACTCTGGGTGGCATCAGAGGCATGGAGGGTAGATGTGAACTTCCCTTTAGACATCCATCCCAGGCCTGGCAGTTGGGGTGTCAGAAGAAGCTGGGCCTATGTACCAATTATGTCTGAAGCAGCTCAAACTCCTTCATAAGCAGTCAATATCTCCTTTTCTGTTGGACTATATTTGGCATCTGAGCCTGCGTCCCTGACTCCAAAATCCAAGGGGGCAACCTCAAGTCCCCCCTGGTGCTTTTTGCCAGAGGCTCCACATAGGACCATTATCCACAGCTGCAGTGTAAAACATATTCTTAATCCCTTGCCCTGTTTGGACAGAGCCCAGGGCCGTGGCATATCTCTTGTTTTATTTGTTCAAAGGCCTTTTGTTATTCAGGGACCTATTTAAAACTGTTCTTCTTCTGGGTCACCTCATAGAGGGGTCTCACAATCTGACTGTATCCAGAAATGTGCATTCTCCAAAACCCCACCACACCTAGGAAAGTTTGTGTCTCTTTCTTATTAGAGGGTTGCACCATAGTTGCTATCTCATTAACCACATCCATAGGCATATAGCGGCTCCCATCTTGCCACTTGATTCTCAGGAACTGGATCTTTCTGGCAGGATCCTTTACCTTGCTTCTCTTTATGGCAAAGCCAGCTTTCAACAAAATATCAATTAGTCTCTCGCTTTTCTCAAAGACTTCCTCTGCTGTATTGACCCATACAATGATGTCATCAGTGTACTGCAGATGGTCCAGAGCTCCACCCTTCTCCAGTGCAGTCTGGATCAGTCCATGGCAGATAGTTGGGCTGTGCTTCCAGCCTGGGGCAGTTGATTCCAGGTGTACTGAATGCCCCTCCAGGTGAAAGCAAAATGAGGCCTGCACTCTGCTGCAATGGGAATAGACAAAAACACGTTAGCAATGTCAGTTGTGGCATACCATTTAGCTGCCTTGGACTCCAGTTCATACTGAAGTTCCAGTATGTCCAGCACAGCAGCACTCATCACTGGCGTAACCTCATTAAGGCCACAGTAGTCCACAGTTAATCTCCATTCCCCAGCAGACTTCCACACTGGCCATATCGGACTGTTGAAGGGTGAGCAAGTCTTGCTGATAACTCTTTGACTCTCCAGTCGACAAATCAGTTTACATACAGGGAGCAGGGAGTCTCTCCTGGTCTGGTATTGATGATGATGTACTGTAAGAGAAGCAGTTGGTACCTGCTGATCCTCTACCCTCATCAGGCCTACTACAGAATGGTCATCTGAGAGGTTGGGTGAGGTAGACAGACAGTTATTGACTTCAGTCTCCACAGCTGCTATACCAAAAGCCCACATGAACCCTTTTGGGTCCTCAAAGTACCCCTTCCAGAGAAAGGCTATTCCAAGGATGCACGGAGCATCTGGGCCAGTCACTACAGGGTGTGTCTCCCAGTCATTCCCAGTTAGGCCCATTTCAACCTCCAATACAGGCAGTTCTTGAGACTCTCCTGTGACTCCAGAGATGGTGATGGACTCTGCCCCTCTATGATTCAACGTTATTAAAGTGCATTGTGCACCAGTGTCCACCAGGGCTCTGTACTTTTCTGCTTTTAAAATGCCAGGCCATCGAATCCACACAGTCCAGTAAACTCGATTATCCCTTTCCTCCATGTGGCTGGAGGCAAGGCCCCTCTAATTCTGAGCATAGTGCCCATGACTGACAGAGGGGTTTGTATAGCAGGCAGGATCATCTCTCCTACTCACATTTGGGTCAGAGAGACATCTGCTCAGGTCAGCAGAACTTTCCTGGGAGACTGGATCTGCCATCCTCCTGGGAAAATTCTTTCTACTGGTGTCACCCTGCAGATCTCATACTCTTGCATGCAGGGCACTGGTGGGTTGCCTGAGTTGGTTAGCAAATTCACTGGCAGTCAGGAGGTTTTTACCCTCTCCCACAAAGATCCTTCCTCCCAAGGTGTGGGAGTAGGTAGGGGGGACACACTGTATGAACTTTTCCAATGAGGTCTCTGGCATCACAGCTGACCAGGATCTTTTTTTTTTTTTTTTTTTTCCCCTGGGTTTTGCCCATCACCATAAATTACTTGCTAGGCTGATCTCTCAGACACTTGATGCCCTGTTTCATGGTGTTCCATTTAGTAGGATGTTATACCATATCCTCTTTAGAAGGACGTTGGTTTTTTACACCTGCTATCAGATGTCACCAGAGCGAGTTGATGCCGTCTATTCTCCTTGTTTGTTTGTCAATGTCCCCATCTCTGGCTAGTGATCTGCAACAACCAGGTCATCAGGGGTTCGCCATCACCACAGCCATAATCCCTTAACTCTTTCATAGGCATGGTACTAACAATGACTTTGGGATGTGAGTCACTGCTGTCTGCTGGTCCTGGCTCAGGCTGACTCTGTCCCTGAGCTGAGTTTTCCCCTATTTGTGTCTCCGAATCACCATCTCTCACCAGTTGGTTTGACATCTTTAAATGCATTCTTCAGGTGGTGACTGGGGCAAATCGGGCCGTTTTGCCTGCCTGGAGTGGTGGTGCTTTTGTTTGCTGCAGGGCTTCCTGCCCGTGATGAGCCATTGGCAGGGGCTGGTGCAGGCAGGGCAGGGGGGTTATGGTGGCCTATGTTGGCAGCATTCCCTTTTAGAACTCTAAACTAACCATGCATTCAAAGAGCTAGTAATGCCACATAATACCAGCCATTCTTGGGACATACCAGCTGGGTGGAAAGGCTCATCAGAGAAAGGAGCAGAATGATTTCCCATAGTCAACCGTTTTCATGAAGTAATAACCCAGACATTCAAGCAAAGTCTTAGTCCATCTCATTCATCTCCATTTAAGGCTCAGGGCAAGCCCACATGAAACACGAAGCAGGATTAGTCCCTTCCACCCTCCCACCCAGGCAGGGGAGGATACAAAGGGGAATAAGGAAAAGAAAAATGCCTTACCCAAGATTGGAAGTTAAGACTATAACAAACTTAATTGATAACAAGAGAAAAACAGAAAAAAGAACTTTAAGGGAAGAAGGATACCCAACTCTACCCAAAATCCACTGTCAGGGGGTGATGGATTGAGCGGTGCACAAGGAACCAGGCCCAGCCACACCGAGATGCTGTCACAGCTCCCAGAGCCCAGGAAGGAAGAGCCCCACAAACTTTGTGTCTCCTTGTTCTATGGAATTTGTCAGGAAAGGGGAGGGAATAACAGCTGCCCTCGGACTCCTCAGGGTTCTAGACCTGTCCCCCCCACTCAGTCTGTTCACCCTGAAACCACAACACCCACTTGGCAGAAGTATTTGATCTAGACTGACATCTCCATTCTAGAATTTATTCCACTTTCCTGCAAACTGGTTTAGTAAAGTACAGTATGTATTATAAATCTGCTTCCTATTTTACACATAAAAAAAGAATTTTAAACAGACTCCCATGTTTACTATTGATTAAAGTACCTAGCATATCAAACTACATTTACAACCTCAAGAACAACAATCCTCCTAGCAGAAAAATAGTAACTACTCATACATGTCTGGCTTTCTTTGCTTTCCTCCTCCTT
>JAAGNO010020858.1:4551-14580 GCA_033439905.1 Ceryle rudis | reverse complement strand
ATCTGTTACAGGTCTAAGGGCCTGCCCTGACCCTAAACCTCAACAATTAGTCTCTCTTGATTCTGCATAAGGTTCACCTTACAGTATCCTGAAGATTGAAACACTTTATTACTGCTACAGTCTTCCAGTTTGAAAGAGAATACAAGGACAAAAGTTCACAGGGTGGATCAGGCATGGTGGTGCTCTTAAAGGTTCCTTGCAGCTCTCATATTGATGGCATACCTTTCTGACTCTTTAGTTGCTATGGATTATTTAATCCTTAAGGCACCAAGGAAAACAAGAGAAGGTGGGCAAAGTTTGGCTTCTGAGGCTTGTTTGGATAGGTATTCTCATAGAAAAAACAGTAGAAAACAAGTAATTCAATTCATTATTTAGTTACATTCCTGAAAAACAGAAACCACTTAAGTATTTTACAGAACTGTTCTTCCACTTTTTTTTGCAGAGGTCTAGCCCTTATACCTATTTTAGTATGGCTAATGCTGCCTCATGAACAAACCTATCATCTCTAACAGAAGAGAACAACACCATATTATCTTCTAAAACAATCAAGGTAAGCAAGAATCTGTTATATTTGCTTGAATAAAGGCAAACAGTTCTCTTTATTTAACACAGATCTTGTCTTACAGTCTAGTTGAGAATGACTTCCTGTAGAACACTACATGCTATTCAGGACAACAGAGCTCCTTAAAAGTATAACAAAAAGCTTTTCATGGATTTTTTTCCTTGATTGAAAACTTCCTCTTGGAGTACACAAAATAGGGGGGTAGATAATATGCTTAGTGCAAAATAAAATGTTAAACATATGGGAGCAAAGGATAGAAAAATTTCCAATTTGTCACAAAGTTCTCAACATATAACTTCAAAATATTTGTGGGGATTTGCCTTTTCACAGTCCCCATGTTATTCTACAGCCCTTTTCTAGTTGGCACTGATTTAACTTTTGAATTTAAATACTGAGTTTCTCCCTAGATGCATAAAAAAATCACAGACAAACTAAACCAAACCAAACCATAACAAAACCAGCCAACCAAAACTATGACAGCAAAAAAACCCACCTCCCAAATGAATAAAAAATGCATTTCTTCAAGGGTGAGGCAAGACATGGTGTTATCAACTGACCTAACATAACTAACAGCACAAGCTGCTGCCTTTTCTTCTGGTCCAGTCTCTTGCTGCACCTGACTGGTTGTTCCTCTCAATAACCTAGTTAAATTTAATACCCTGACAGAAATACAATCTACCAAAACCAGTCAAAGGTTTTCTGCTCTGTGGGTTGAGTTGATGCAGGGGTGGATGTTCAGAAAGAGCTAGGTCTCTACAGTTACCGTAAAGCTTGGTAGAACAAGGCAAGAAAGATATTGCACCCTTTCTAGTTGCTTAGGCTGGCTGTCTGGTAGAATTGCACAGTCCCACGTGGATACAGATGTAAGCACCTTTGTGTCATACCCTACAGAAATTTATTTCTTGCACTATCCATAGGAACATATCTGCCAGTACTAGGTACATTCACAGCACAATAGCTGAATCCACACAAGATACTGGGGCAGAAAACCTATATAACACAATAACCATGCTCCTACAATAATGAAAATAAATCCTATGTGTGAACAAGCTTTTACTTGCTGAGATTAGCAACTTGCTAAGAGAAAGTGATTACTATAATTGCACAATAATGCCTATATGTGACACTGAAAATGATCACTTAAGCACCTTTGAAGACTGCTTTGAGATCATCTAAGAGGCTTTTTACGCTTACTACCTTGTACACTCAGCTGGGCCAAATCTAACTGCATGAATGCAGAAAGAGTAGGGAAACCTCTGCAGAAAATACAAACACGTCTTGCTGATGGTATTAGGAGGAATGATTCATTGTACATGTCATTTCCTTCCCTTCTGGTGAGGATGTTAGCTTCCCCTCTTTTTAACTGTTTTTTAACTGGGTTTCTTTAACTGCTTTGGTTTTTTTTTCCTCTCCTTTATTCAAAAACTCATACTTTGGTTACATGCTTGGCAATACATGTACACAGAATTGAATTTCGGTACAAGGTTTCTGTCTCAGGAGGTTTTTGCCTTGTAAAACTGCACATTTTTATTGCAAGAATGCTCAAAAGTCAGTTACTTTTTGTTCTGTTGCATCTAGGAGGGTATCAAATCTCTGCTCTGCACAAAAACAATGGAGCAATCCTGCTCAGCAGACGCAATGAAAAGCCAGATGGGACTATTTTGACTAAACTCAATCTGCCATGAGATGTTATTTTCATTTCTATATCTGGAATGTGAAAGAGGAAGGAGGCAGAAATGTTAATTCAAATACTCCATGCTATATCATCTCAGGATTTACTTGTTTCTGGCATACTTACATTTTGCAGCCTACAATGAACAGGAAGTTATTTAGATTACTTTTAGATGTGGAACACGCATTGCTCATAGTTGAATGGCAGCACTACTAAAACTTGTGGTAGTTATGAAATTTGACTTCACTGTATGAAAATTGCCCTTGACATTTTTAATCCCAGTTATATGCTATCAACTGCATGTAACTAGTCTGGCTTTATGCTCTTAGCAAAGCGCGTAGACAGGATGTGTTACAAAATGAACGGGACAGGAGGAGGAAAGTGGAGAGAATTACATTTCCCAAAGTTTTCAAGGCAGGATTGGTGCCCATGTCTCCTGAGATAACATAGAGCTCATAAGTGATGCATTTTGAGGTGCAGAATGAAAATGGAGAAGTAAAGACCACAGCACCCCAAATACTGAATAATTAACATAGCATGCATACATCAGTTTAAGACTGCATTGTAAAGTCTCTGTGTTAACCTTGTTGCTAGCGGGATACCTGTTACTCGGAAAACTAATAGTAGTTGGTATTATAAGCATCTATTTCCTCTGCTCTTCTAAATAAAGCACAACTGAAGATAGAATGATATAAAACATTTTCTTTGTTTTCCGGAGGATGTGGCTGCTTTGTATATTTCTGCATTGTGCAGAAATCCACATCTGAGAAGTCATTCCGGAGGCTTGTAATTGCATCCAAATGATTACAAGTTGGGGTCTGATCTCTCCTGTCTTCATAATACACAGTACTTTTGTCATCTCCTAGGATTAAGCTTCTGATGTCCATAGCCAAGAGCCCAGGCATCTACAAATTGAATTAAAGCTGGACTCAAGAGTAGACCTGCAAAAGAATGAAATTCATATACACCAGCAAGTACAAAAGTGCAAATATGGGTTCTAAACTATCTTTCATCTCTGCTTGGGATTTTCAATGAGAAACCTAGATCTGGACACCACTGTCCTGTCGGGCACTGAAACTAACCCAATTCATTCCAGCTTCCTACCCACAATAATAGAACTACTAGATGATAAAGCCTAGTGAATAAAACATTTGTTTCAAGTTCCTATTTTAAATCAAGTGGAACAAAGATTTGAATGCAGGCACTTTGAGTGCATTGCTTATCAAAAGACCAGAGTATCTTCACCTGTGTTCTTGGCTGCTCCCATCTCAGATACACAGATGCTGCCTGGAATGTCAGGATCTTGGTGCCATGGGCATGGGAATGGTGAGTTTGGGAGTCCTGCACTGGACCCATCACCTTCTTCTGGCATTGTGAGGAGATACTCCTAGGAGGGGTAACATCTTGCTAAACCGCCTAATGTCAAAAATTTAACACCTGTAAAATTATGGGGAAGCTATTAGTGTTTCTGAGAAAGTAACTGTTGACTAAATATTACACTTCTACATTCAGCTTCCAAATCCTCTGACTCATACACAAAAGAGGATCCACAGACTGCAGATTCTGAATAGGGTCACTGCACATCTACTGAAACAGGGTCAACAAATTCTCACTAGAACCTATATCTGTGGTCTTGCAACAGGACAACCTGGTTCTGGTGCTGCACTGGTCCTGCTAAGTCATGTCAATACTGTGCTAAAGAGCCACCTATTTTATACATGGGGAAGGTTGCATTCCTTTAAAAACTATTTAAGACACATCTAATACAGTATGGGTTGCTTTTCTTTCGCTCACTGTTATCTCAAATTGAATGACAACAAAATTCCAATCCAGAGGAAGACTGAACACTGATAATTCAGGTGATAACTTAGAAACCATGAGGCAGTGTTTATTTCACCACCTTTTTATAGTGACTTTTGGTGTGATCCCTGGTCACTTTCTTAAACCTTCCTTTATCACAGCTCCTTTTTCATAAACTTGGATGTTGTCATTTACCTGTACATACTGATGACTGCTCACTCTCCACCTTTACCCGAGTACACATACACAGGCAGATGAGCATTCAAATACTACTACTATAGTGAAGGCTATTGGGGATCTTAGATACAATTGGTGTCAGCAACAATCCCTCCTGTCCTTCATGTAATGCCAATCTCTGCAGGACTATGGAAAGCACTAGCAGAAAAACTGTTACTCTGATTCAGATTCTTTAGTTATTTAAAATATATTCAACCTAAGGCTAATTAGATTCTGGTGGTAACTGTTTTTAATGGTGGCAATACTGGACTATCAACCAAGTGTCAGGCCTAGCTATTGTTCATGTACATAATTGGAAGATAGACCTCACAAGAATCTACAATATTAGACTCATGGTTGTTTTAAGTATTGGAGTTTTTCTGAAGTGCAAGCTAATAAGAATTCACTAAAATGTGTTTAAAAAGGTTTTTCAGGGAAAAAAAACCCCAAACCAAACACAAACCATTTTTTGCAACATAGAAAAATATACTTCTATGTAGGACGGCTGGGTCATTGATTTCCCTGGGAACTTGGTCCTCAGAGATGAGGGGTTTCAAGAGGAACAAGTGTGGGAGTAATTAAAGAAAAATATTTTTTAAATACTTCCAATGCACCTTTATGCGAAAAGTTGAATGGGAAGGTGTCCAAAATCAATTACTTAGATGTGCAGATTTGAGACAACAAGAGAGAATAAAAGGGGCCTAGTGAGGTTACAAGCCCAAACCTGAAGTGGCGCAGTCTGGAAATAAAAATATAAGAACAAACCAGGCAAGGAACCATTTTGGTTATACAAGCATACAAGCTGTAGCACAGCCAAGAGAATAAATGTTCAAACAGGACAAAGAATGGGAAGGTTAAAGCAAAATAATGAAGCCATGTGAGGAAGAGTGATTTAAGAATTCTGGAGCGTGTTAGCAAAAAGAAGGATAAGAAGAAAGATCCTAGCAAGGACACCATGAGACATTAATTTCATTCTGAGAATTGTGTTGTGTTGAAAAGTCACCTCTTCTTTACCTTTAATTTCAACCTTCATGTTGTTTCTGAAGCTTCTAATATTAATTAAAATAAAGAAGTATGTGACAGAGGAACACAGAGGGGAAAGGACAAACTTTGAATGCAAATTTTTAAATCCCTCTCAGAAGTTGTTGTCCTTCACTTCCATCAATATCAATCTTCCTGGAGGAAAAATCTCTGTGTTTGCTTCATCTGTAAGTCCTAATTGCTGTAAAGGGATTGTAAAAGATGGTCCTTCTGAAACGTGCATTTACACTTTAGAAAAGAGTGACTCCTGTACATATCCCAAACAAAACAGCTAATTTCTCAAACAGCTAGTCACATGAACTCTGTTAAATTTCTTGGCAACACCTAGGTGCCCCAGTAACTAACAAGCATGAAACAGTGCTACTGCTAGACAAGTACTGAGCCTGAATACAGTCTATTTTCCTTACCACTTAAGTATGCATAGTAGGTATTGCTCAGTATGTTTCTTTCTATTTTTCCAAGCACCTGGAAGAAAAGGTTAAATTGAGGATGCCTGTGGTATTTGTCAGAGCCTATGGTATTTGTCAGTGCACTCCCTCCAGAGCAGGGGGGTCTGCCAACATGTCAAATCTTTGCCTCTTGGCTAAGCACTATACAGTGTTATTTTCAAGCTTTTCTGTATTACTTTCACAGAGGATAATACAATTATCTGGAATGCAGTGCAGCAGTTCCTCTGCCATCAGACATGCCAGTCCCCAGATGATGGAGTTCACTGCCTGCACAGTGAAGAAGTGAGAAGAGTGAAGCTGATCTGCAAGACAGGGCATTCTCTTGCAAAAGTCTTTTCCTTCCTAATCATGTTTTATCTTCTCCGCTCCTTTCTTCTTCTGCAGAACAGCTATTGAGCAGTATATTTTCCATGTGCTGATGAATTAATTTGACCAATCAGTTTTATTCTCTCTGCACTTCTGTTTTTGTTGCTGCTAGAAAGTAGAAAGGCCAAAATGCCAGGAGGAAAACTACTCTCACAATATTTTGAGCACTGCTAAAACAAAAATATATTTTCAATTTAGGAAATGGTTGCCCTTTTAAGAGCTCTAGTCCAATTTTTGAGACCTAAGTTATGTGAATTAGTTAGAGATATTTTTGCCCATTCTCCTATCTTCATATTATCATGGAGCATAACTCTCTTTTGTTGCATGCCACATTTATCCAGTTAATACAGGTACAGAGTGGAGCAAAACTGAATGAGAATGACTGGATTTTCTACTGTTTTCAAATTGGTCACAAAGTAACACAGCTTCTGAAAAACAATAAGATGGAAATCTGTTCATACTGTCCATAATGTTTCTTGTGTAATGTTTAAACTTGAAGGTCCAAATATAAAAGTTATATACATATGTTTAAAAAATGTCTTGTAAAGGAACTTTTACACTTATAGATACAATATAGAGGTTAGATGAAGTAAGCAAGAGAGACTGTCACAGAGTGAGGATAAGAGTTCTTGTCACAGTTCTGCTCTGACTAACTGCAAATTTGATCCTTTTCTATAAGATTTGCTAAAGATGCTATCAAAGAGCAATCCATTATTCATTATATACCCTGTGATGTCCTGCCATATTCCCTTTAACAGAAAACTTTCAACAAAGAAACAATTTAATTTTCTAAAGGTGTTTACTTTTGTTACACTCCCTAAATGAAGCATGTTTTAGGCACATTAGTGAAAAGCCTGGATTAGACTGAAGTTGAACATTTCAAGTCTCCATAAATACAACTATTTCAAGATTTGGCAATGACTTTAAGTGAACAGGAAGGGGTTTCCTGACCACAAAAAATGTACAAGTAGTTATTAATCTTCTATAAAGTCAGAAACAGTTGGTGTGTTGTAAGAAAAGCCACTGCTGGCAGATGAGCAATTGTTCAGTTCCCTCATCTGTAGTTACCAGCATGATTCAAACATAATATGACTATGTCAAAGAGCCCAAAATGTAATAACTGAAAACCTTTCTGAAAGATCACACTCAGTTTTAAAGCCTGCATATCTCTGTGACAGAAAAATCCTTGAAAGTGCTTAGGTGGAGTAGAGATGTGGATAGATTAGGCACCACAGCATGTAGTCCATTGCCTGTGCCACTGGAGTGACACATGTAGGCTTCCCAGGGACACAGACACCCCAGCACCAACCAGCCTGACCAGATGCCTGGTCTGTTGCAGGACATTGCAGCTGTGGCTGCACATGGAGACTTCCTGGGAAAAAATGAGGACCAGATGAGTGGTAGAGAAGAAATCAGGAAGCCCTTTGACTGATAAAGATAATTGTAGTGATGATGACCACACAGACTACCCACTCCTCAGGTGAGCTTCAGCAGCAGGTGGAAGCCAAGAAGAGGAAAGAAGGAGCTGGAGGAGGCTCTCCTACTCCATCTCTGGTGACTGCTTTTCAGGTCTGCCCCAAAGTCAGAAATGGAGCAACATGGTGGGCAGTCTAGATCCTGACTGTAACAGCTGGGACACCTCTAAGGTGCATCTGAGAGGCTGAGGAAATGGGAATATGTTTAATGTCTAGGCTTAGGTAAAAATTGTGGTTTATATTTTATTTTACCTGTTTTCAGCTCAGTAAATAAAGCCTGACTTCAGATCTCACTGGAAAACAACTTTTGCTTTCTTTTATCTCTTACTTATCAGGTAATTTTGGACCACATGTGGTGCAGTCAACATGGTGTAGGGAAGGGATGCCATCCAGAGGGATCTTCACAGCCTTTAAAGTTGTGCTCATGCCAAGTTCATGAGTTCAACAAGGCCAAGTGCAAGGTCCTGAACCTGGGTCAGGGCAGTCCTAAACACAAATACAGTCTGGTCAATAAGTAGATTGAGAGCAGTCCTGAGGAGAAAGACTTGGGGCTGGTGGTTGGTTAAAAGCAATGAGTGCAGCCCAGAGAGCCAACTGTGTCCTGGGCTGCATCAAAAAAAGCATGGCCAGCAGGTTGATGAAAATGTTTCTGCCCCTCTACTCCACTCTTATGAGACCTCACCTGGAGTACTGTGTCAGGCTCTGGAGTCTCCAACACAAGAATAACATGTTCCTGTTGGAGAGGTTTCAAAGAAGGGACATGAAGATGATCCAAGGGCTGGAACACCTCTCTTATGAGGACAGACTGAAAAAACTGGGGCTGTTCAGCTTGAAGAAGAGAAGGCTCTAAGGACACCTTATTGTAATGACAGGACCAGGGCTAATGGCTTCAAAGTGGAAGAGGGTAGGTTTACATTAGGAATTAGGAAGAATTTCTTTACTCTGACAGTGGCAAGACACTGCAACAGGTTGCCCAGGGAAGTTGTGGATGCTCCAACACAGGATGTATTCAAGACCAGGTTGGATGGGACTTGGAGCAATCTGGTTTAGTGGGAGATGCCCCTGCCCATAGCAGGGGAGGTTGGAGCTAGATGATCTTTAAGGTCCCTTCCAAACAAAACCATTCTATGATAAATCCAGCAATGGATTGTCTCCATTGGGAGCAGATGGAGGACACAGACTACTTGGAGGGACCTACATGCAGGAGATGTGTTGTGGGAGGTTTAGAGCCGGGAGAAGCTTACCTGACAGCCTGCCATGAACCAGTATGCTTCAGTGCATGTACAGCAAAAGGCTGAATTACTCCCTGCAAGGAGTAATTTTTCAAGATTGATCCTAGGGCTGTCAGAGAGCCCCAGTGCCACAGCAGCCCTCATCTCTTCCCATCAAGGAGCAGTGGACTTATCTCTGAACATGTGTCAGGGAAAACTGAGCCCATGCATTTCTCCCACACACGATTCTCCAGATGCACTGTCTACAGTGCGTCTGGTTTTGAAGAGGGGAAAGCTTCTAGCTGGCAGCTAGGAAGTTAAACCTAAATTAAAATGGGGTCAGGGCTGCTTTGTTTCTCACTAAACCTACAGAATACTAGAATTCTAAAAGTAGATCTTGCTTAATCACCAGAGGTAATCTTCTGCACCGTAAGCCCTTTCTGAAGTCGACATGATCATCTGCTTACTCCATGTAGATATACCACCTCTCTCAAGGAGCCCTAGACTAAAGCAAAGAGAATTATATCTATTGCATGTACCCTGTGTATAAGTCCTAAACCTCTCCCATGGCAAAACACCCTGTTAGAGAAAATCGTCCTTTCTCTAAATTTGAGGCTTGGATGAGGGCAGATCGGTACTTCCAGGCTAAGTTGGCAAAAAATATTGATAATTCAGTGAAACAGTCTTTCTTTTATGGTAAGATAAAATATACGGCACAATTTTTTTCCCAAGCATCAGTCATAAGAACTGAGTTAAGATCTGCAAATGCTCACTGATACCTTACATGATTTAGCACCAGAAATATAAGCCAAATGTGTAAAAGCAGGATGCATAGTTAATAGTCATGTTCTATCTGCCAGAGTGGCTCACAGACACATGGAAGTCAATTGGCCTTCACCTTCCAGGAGGCCAGAACATCTGATGTGTGCTGGAGTTTGCAGAGGTACCATAACTCTAGAAGCAGATATGAGCTGGCCACTAATTTTGGGAAGAGATGGACCAGGAAATCCACCAGCTCAGGAATGAAGTACTCAGGTTTTCTCTTGACTATATGGAAAGAGATTAATCACTGTAATCTAGTGAGAAGAAGCCAACAGATACGTAATTCCATATTTTGGTAAAGTAAGTGTCAAGGTTTAGGGTCAGGGTGGGCCCTTAGACCTATAACAGATGCTCTCTGTTAAACTCCCTCCCTCACAAAAGGGGAAGAGAAAGGGAATAAGGGAGAGAGACTTAG
>JAAGNO010020857.1:123466-138800 GCA_033439905.1 Ceryle rudis | reverse complement strand
CTGCATCCCCGGAGTCCAAAACCCGCAGCAGCCCGTTAAGGGAGGACGTGTCTGTTGCCTCAGCCAGCATTTCGCCTTTGTTTTTCTCCTTTATTTAATGTACTGATGTATCACGCACCTGGTTTAATTGATCAATTTTAATTCCCTTTTGTTTTTGACAGGAAAGAGCAAGAGCTTGATTCGAAAGATGCCATCATACTGCATCAGTTTTCAAGGCCTACCAATGGTGTGCCAAGTTTATCTCCGTTCTGCCTGAAAATGGAAACTTACCTGAGGATGGCTGATTTACCCTACCAGGTACCTCGTGTGCTCTTCCATTACATTGCAGCTCGTTGCAATTGCATGAAATGGGAAATAGGCATCCCATCTCTCCTTCCCCTGAATCAGTCTTGCACAGGGAGATGTAAACATACACCTATAACTAGAGGGTGCACCAGCACTTTTATGTCTCCAGTTAAATTTGGTACGTAACCTTTAATGACTTGAATGAGATTGGTCTGGAACAGCTCTAGATTTAACTGGCAAAGCTAAATGAGCATTAGAAGCTAACTTGGGTGGAAGTGCTGAAGTGAGAGAGTAGTCTGGAGTTTATATAACATTAATAACACACCAAAGCTAAAACATAACATTATGTTTTATGTCTTTGAATTTCATCATGCTAAAGAGATCAAGATTAGACAGCTACAGCTTCTTATTTTCCTGGAGGGTTTCTCTCCGGAGCTCTCTTGGGAAGACATGCCTGCCTTTTGCTTCACCTCCCATTACCTGTGCTTCTCCTCCAGTGAAGGGAGACAGGATTGCTTTTAGAGGTCATGAATACTGCCCCTTGATTGTGGCTGGGTGCATCCCGTGCCATCTTCCCACAGGGGGACGAAGCCCGAGCTACTCTGGTGAATGAAAGCTGGGAGAGTAGAAATTTGAATCTAGCAATCCTGCCTGTTAGTGTCAAGGTTTAGTTGTGACTCTGCTCCTTTGGTGTCCACCTTGTTGTGGTGTTAGCAAGCTGTACAGCATGTGGGCTCGTCGAAACACAGGGCAGGTTTCTGCTTATGTAAAGCACTGAGGGCACTTAAGATGATCTAGCAGTGGTGATCAGTGTAATGAAGATCTTAGGCAGAAGAAATGATCCTCTTCCCCCCTGCCCTTTATTTTTTTCCCAAGTGATGTAAATTTGACATCTTACTTTGTATCAAAGAGACTGAGCTGTGGTTAAGTTGCACGCTCATCCCATGTGAATTCAAGTCATATTTTGCTGCTGCATATCAAGGTGTTAGAAAGAATGTTTCATCTATGTCCAGTGTTTTACAAAGGAAAACCAACTATATTACATCTTTTTTTTTTTTTTTTTACACAGTTGTGGCTGATACTCATTCAACTTTGTATGTGATTAAACGCCTTTATGTTGGAAGTGAAAGAAAACCTAATCAGTACCTTTGCTTAAGTCTTTAAAAGCCTGAGTTTAACGTTCATTATTTTGTGATTTAATGGTACTTAAATCAGATATTTCAGAATGTTAAAGAGGGAGATTTCCATCCTGTGGGAGGTATTTTCCTCACTTAGTTTTACAGAACTTGCAAAATACTGAAGTTTGAACATGTCACTGGAGCAGGAAGGCTTAATGCACATTTCATCTCCACCCAGAGTAATTTGGGTAGAAATTTTACATCCAAAGTGAAAACTATTTTGATGGGATCTGTTTTCTTTCCAATGGCAGTTGATGTAGTTCAGAGGTTTGCAATGTTCAGTGTTGCTCAGGTGGAGAATAGTTCAGGAAAGCTGCAGTACGAAAGGTGCTTGTCACAGGATGATGTGGTCACTTCCAAAGGATAACACTTGTGCATTGGTGTCATTCAGGAGGAGACAGCGGATGATGGGTAGAAGTGAGTCACCTAGCTGTTTGGAGAGAGGGGGATTTCCGAAGGGTTATTCTACCCTCTTTGTTTTCTGCATTTTCTGTAATGCTTTTGGAGTTGCATCTCTCTCTATCCCTACTAGCTAGCTGTGAGTACACTAAGCTGGTGTAGGTCAGCAGGACCACCAAAGCCAACAGTCCTACCTTCAGTGACTCCCTCTTGTCCCTTCCTCCACTTGTTTTTTCTCTTCCACATCAGGCTGGGCCAGAGCTGGCCTAGCTGGAACCCTGAAGGTTTAATTTATTGGGGTTTAACCCAGCACAGTTCCCCGTGTGCTCCATGTGCCATGTTGCAGGAGCAGGAATGGGCCCCATGGGTGCCGGGAATGCCAGGTTGAAGTTTTTAGCCGTGCCAGCTTATACAGGTTTAAGGTGTTTGTGGGGTTACTGACCCTAGGGTAGGGCTTTAGGTGCAAGCTTGATGGGGCCAAGGACACAGTTTTGTTTTTTTCTCCAGAAGAGGCAGATTCTGTTTCTGTCCTTGTGTTAGCCGTACGGCACCACGGTTGGCTCCAGCAGGCAGAGGAAGGTACGGATGCTGCCATGGGATTAAGTGGTAGGGGACCAGGAGGCAGCAGGAGGGGAAGCCACAGCCAGCACCATTCTCAGCTGGAGTTACAAAGTTTCCTATATTTGGACTACCTAGAGAATTTTACTTTGTTCTCTCATGGCTGAGTTACCTGTAGGACACTTAGGTGGGCAGACACATCTGATGGCCCCTGGATAGAGTGTGCAGGGTACAGCTGGATGCAGGAGAAAGCATCTTGCTTCCCTGCATGCCAGCAGGGGCTCTGATGGAGAAGCAGTGTCAGTCTGGGAGGCAGCTGGCACTTGGCTGTGGTCATCACCTTTCTGGGGAGGGGATGCTTCTAAGGGAGGGTTGTGAAATGTGGTGAAGAAAAGGCAGCAGTGTGGTCGGACTGCTTTGACCCTTTCAGTTCATTGTGTTTATTATAGTGCACCAGACTATTGAATAATGTGCTGTGTGTTACACAACATGCTTTCGTGGCATGTGAGAAGTGGAACTGGGTGACACATTCCTGCCTTACTCTAATCAGAATTTCTCCCACCAGATACGCTCTTGTAACATGCTTGGGTTTTCTTGAAGCTGCCTTGCTAGGTGCAAGTTCTCTGTCAAAAAGAATTCTGTCAGCCCCACCCTGACTTGGCTGTTCTATTACCTTGCTATTTTTTTCAAAATGTCTGATGCTTTTCTTGATAAAGCTTGTTCTGAAGGAGCCCATTCTGCATGCTTGTGGAGATCTTCTGGGTGTACCTCGATTCCTGCGTGAATATTAAAAACTGAGCATTTACGTAATCTAATCAGCATTAGCATTGCAGAAACGTGCAGTTTTTATGCCAGGTCTGTGAAGATGGTAACCTTCTTGGAAAGAGACATGAGGAAAAGTAAAAGCATAAGAAGCAGTAATTTAAAATGTGGAACTTAATTTCTTCTGGATAGTACTATAAAATTACCCAGAAGTGCCCCATGCTGTTCTGTTTATAAATTCCTGTATAAACGAGGTTCTGGGGAACTCTTGTTACTGTTGCTTTGCAGGCTGCAGTTAATTAAATGTACTATGAGGGGATTTTTTTTTTTAATGATGATACCATAGCTTTTCCCTGCTTTGCAGCTGGATCATTTTTAAAGTGGAAAATTGGTAAATATTTGATGGCAATTAGTAGCAGGCATAAGGATGTTGAGTTTTCAAGCCTAAAAATACCCATTTGAGAACAGTGGATAGAGCAACAGTATAACTGAGATTTGTCAAAAGGCTGAGGTTTTCTCGAGTCATTGAAAGATGTTTCCTATTATGTTTAATAAACTATGTAATGAAACATGAAAACCCTGAGAGGGCTTTAAGTTTACCTAAACCAAGTTTACTATAAGAACTTTCACTTTTGTTTTTGAGAGTGTAATATTGATGCAGTTCTAGACTTTTTATGCAGTGTGTTTATATAAATTATATATATATGTGCTTGAAGGAATATGTGGTTGAATGATGCCCAGCAGTAAGACAAGGAACAATGGGTATAAACTTGAGCGTAAAAGGTTCCACCTCAATATGAGGAACTTCTTCACTGTGAGAGTGACAGAGCACTGGAACGGGCTGCCCAGGGAGGTTGTGGAGTCTCCCCTGGAGACTTTCAAAACCCATCTGGATGCGTTTCTGTGTGACATGCCCCCAGGTGATCCTGCTTTGGGAGGGAGGTTGGACTCGGTGATCTCTAGAGGTCCCTTCCAACCCCTACCATTCCATGATTCTGTGATAAGAACTTGCTTTTTTTCTGGGTTGCAGATTATGTGGACTATAGTAATTGCAGTGTGTAATAAACACATCTTCCAAGTCTATCAGCTTCTGCAGAAAGCATCAAGGTTTGTGCACAAGAAGGGAAATCTCATACTGAAATGCTTAATGAAGGTTAATCAGCAATACTGAGTGCCATATAGACATCCTGTGTAGTTCCAGAAAAAGCTTATGATTCTCTAGTAAATTCATAATGAAAAATTATGGAAGCCTGTTGGTCAGTGCTGCAAGAACCCTTTTGATCAAGGAAAGGTCTGGAAGGTGGAAGGATGGGATGGTGCTCTCATTCCGGTTTCAGCCATTCAGCAGTTTTGGAGTTTCTCCCATGGAGCAGAGTTACAACCCCCATGTCACCCAGATGTGCAGGTGGAGTGGATTCAGGTGCTTTATTCACTCACACAGAGATGTGGCAGACCAGACATTATATAATCTGGTGTTTGTACCATGCTCTTTGTTTGGGCAGAAGTCCCAGAAGGGGCCACAGCCAGAAGGCCTTGTTTTCCCAGCAGTGTCACCCGTTTTGTCTGTTTTCATCTGCAAGGGAAGAGCCTCTGGGAATGGCTGCTCGTTCCTAGTGCATCACACATCCATGTCTTGAGCAGCAGCCAGGATGTTGTGCTCTCAGCTCAGGCTGGAGGTGTGTTCTGCTGTATGCTCCTTGCTGTGAGAGGACCGTAATCCATCTTTAGGGGACTCAAGGAGGGTAAATACTTGAGAGACAAACAGGTCAGTTCAGAACTCCTAACTGAAAAGGTCCAGCAGTTAGGAGCTAGATCCTGAAATACTTAGGGTGACTGGAGAGACTGAGTGCAGAGCCTTTATGGCTCAGCTTTCTGAGCTAGGATTTTTTGTTCACTAGGTAACAGGACACGAGGACAGGAATGACAAGAAAGGAAAAGTTCTGCCTTGTGTCTCTGCCTTCAGGAGTAAGAGAGAATTGAAGCCAAGTGACTGTGTTTTGGCAGCCAGTAGTTCCTCTTGTCTTTGTCAGATGAGATACATAGACTAGAGAATTTATGTTTCACCTTCTCCAGTTTTAAAATGGGGAAAATACATCGCTACTTCCGCGTGAGTGCTGTGCTGAGCAGCTACGGCAGCATTCGGCAAAGCGCTAGTGCTGTACTGGTGCTGAGCTCTCAGAGACTCGATTGTAACAAGTGTGTCTGCAAATAGATGAGATTTCTAAGTTATGAAGTTGCAGAAGTGTATGTTAAGGCAGATTCCTGCTCAGTGAGGGAATGATACACCTTTCATTATATGCTTGTGACTGTGTGTGTTTTATCCTTGGAAGTAATGCAGCTATCTGAGGTAGGCAGTGAATTTATAAAGTACTTGTAACATGAAAAATGCTGCTCTGTGGATCCTGTGATCAAAAACTTCTTTAGAATAATGGACATTATCTTCTGGAAGATCTGAGCATCTCCAACTCTTAAATGACCCAGTTACTTAAATAATATTATGTCATGTGTCATCCAACATAAAAGCCTGTAACAGCTTGCAGGACCTGGAAATAATCTTCTCTGAATTGTTGTATAGGGTAAAGCTGTTGCTCTGATCAAACAGCTGCTTTCTAGTCTAGAGTATTAATTTTTTAAAAAATGTTGGTGGATAATTTTGCCTTTAAAAACACAGAAGATATTTTAAAAACTTTATTCTTGTTGAAACAGAATGGGAAGGGTCTTTTTTTGACTGTTTACTTGCTTTTTTTTATTTTCCCTTAGAACTATTTTGATGGAAAACTTTCCCCTCAAGGGAAAATGCCTTGGATTGAATACAATCACAAGAAAGTATCTGGCACTGAGTTCATTATTGACTTTTTGGAAGAGAAGCTTGGGGTGAATTTAAATAAACACCTTGGTCCACATGAAAGAGCTGTTTCCAGAGCTGTGACAAAAATGGTGGAGGAGCACTTCTACTGGTAAGCTTGCATGGCTAAAGTGGCTGCGCTGTCGTGCTGTCAGATCTCCCCTGCGCTTGTCCCTGGATGTGGGTGCTTGTTTTCTCTTTCAGAAAGCCTGGGTACCCAACTATTAATTTCACAACTCTCTTCACCTTAAAGAACTGCTGCCGCTTTTTGCGTGTGCCAGTATGAGCTGGGAGTAACTCCGCTGAGAGCTGTAGTGCTGTGCAGGCAAGGGAAGGAGTTGGGCCGTTTGCCCGCAGCTTTGCAGAAGGGAGCAACAGTGAAGCTGTTCTTCCAGCCTGTTTTGTGTGACCTTTGTAGAGAAGCAGCCTTGTTAATGAAGAAAAAAAACCAAATATGGCTGAATATGTTTGTGGTTTGCAGGGAGGGGAACAAATCCAACATTCAGTGTGAATCCAGAATTTTGTGTTCTTACAGTTACTGATTTTAATTATCTGTGCATGCAATTACAGTATGGATTAATGCAACATGGGATACTCCTGTTAATGTGTCTCGTGGGCAACACTGCCAGCTGGTAGGATAGGATATTAGCTGTAGTACCTGAGAAGCTGAAATATGTATAGGAATTGAAAACAAATATAACCTTACTGGTACTACATGTATTTTACTGACACCTTTGAAAAGAATACCTGTGATTTCTTCCCCCACTTTACATTTCAGTCCTTTTTAAGTGCCCTTTTCAGTCTGGACTCATAGAAGTAGCAGGTGGGCAAGGCATCTTGGATGCTGCCTTGGCTGCCTCAGCAGGCACAAGGCCTCTTCCCAATGTTTGCTGTTTGGCACACTTTTAAGTCCTTGCTGCCCTAAGTCTTGCATTTATGTTGCACTTTTTTTTGTGCGATTTAGATGAATGCATTTACCTGCTTTTTCTTTCGCCTTGTGATGGAAGACGATGAGCAACATGTGTATGTATAGTTCTTCAAAAAATTTTTAGTGTTTTCTGGGAAAAATTTTAGCATTTCGTAAGGAGTTTTAAATGATACGATTTAGAAATGTAATCCCTGCCTTCCAAGAAGTGTGACTTCCAGCACCTGTACCATCTGCAGTGCCACAGCCTCAAAAATCTGACTCGAGTAGCCTGCAAATGTAATTTTTTTGTTTTGTTCAATTTTTTTTCCCATCTCAATTACTACACCAGCCTGAGGGAAGGTGAGGCTTTTTAATCCCTTTATATTCCAACTCCTTGCCTTAGGTTGTTTTGTAGTCCATAGACTTAACTGCTTTAACATTAATGATGATAAACTTAGTCTGCTGTTGTGTCTTAATTACAAATCATGCTTTTGTCTTGAAGCTGTTGTCTGTCCATCCAGGATCCCTCTGATCTGGGTTGGCACTGCTGGGCATGGTGCAGGGGAGGGGGGACAGGTACTGCAACTTCAGGTGCTAACCCAGGGGGGTGGCATTGAAATGCACGGGCAAAGCTAGACCAAGTAAGAATAGAGTTGTGCAAGCCTGGCTCTATATCCCTGTTGGCTTTCATGGAATCATAGAATGGTTTGGCCGGAAGGAACCTCTAAAGGTCATCTAGTCTGATCCCCCTGCAGTGAGCAGAGACATCCTCAGCTAGAGCAGGTTGCTCAGAGCCTCATCGAGCCTCACTTTGGATACCTTCAGGGATGGGACCTCATCTACCTCCCTGGGCAACCTGTTCCAGTGCTCCACCACCCTCATGGAAAAGAACTTGTTTCTAACACCCAGTCTAAATGTACTCTAATTTAAAACCACTGCCCCTCATCTTGTCACTACAGACCTTTGTAAGCAGTCCCTTTTCTGCCTTCTTGTAGGCCACCTTCAGGTACTGGAAGGTTACTATTAGGTCTCCATAGAGCCTTCTCTTCTCCAGGCTGAGCAACCCTAGCTCCCTCAGCCTGTCCTCATAGGAGAGGTGTTCCAGCACTCTGATCATTTTCATGGCCCTCCTTTGGACCTGCTCCATCAGGTCCATGTCCTTCCTGTGCCGAGGGCTCCAGAGCTGGACGCAGTATTCCAGGTGAGGTCTGACCAGAGCAGAGTAGAGCAGTAGAATCACCTCTCTTGATCTGCTGGCCACTCCTCTTTTGATGCAGCCCAGGATGCAATTGGCCTTCTGGACTGCAAGCACACACTGTCTGCTCACGTCCAGCTTCTTGTCCACCAGCACCCCCAAGTCCTTTTCTGCAGGGCTGCTCTCTATCACCTCATTCCCCAGCCTTTATTGATAGGATTGTTCTGGCCCAGGTGTAGGACCTTGAACTTGCTCTTGTTGAACCTCATGAGGTTCACCTGGGGTCACCTCTCCAGCTTGTCCAGGTCCCTCTGGATGACATCCCATCCCTCTGGTGTATCGACAGCACCACTCAGCTTGGTGTCCTCTGCAAGCTTGCTGATGGTGCACTCAATCCTGCTGTCTCGCTCCCGTTTAGTCTCACAGTTGAGTTTCCCTAAGGCATGTATTTTTGCTTCAGCGTAGTGAAACATCCAACCGTAAGCTTTATTGTATGTCCCTGCTGTGTGGCTGTGCCAGAGGCTTGCTGCATTGGTGAGGTTACACCATGCCAGTGCGCTGGACTAGGCAAAGCCTGAGCTACGAGGCATCACAGTTATACCGCTGTAGTTCTGCAAAACAACTTTAACCATCCCGTAGTTACACCAAAATGAAATCAGGCTTTAGCTGTGTGGGACTGCATTTCCCCCTGACAGCACTGCATCTGTGGTTGTGGGATCCCTTCCTGCCTGTCCTCAAACCTTCCCACTCCCCACCAGAAGCTTTTCATGGTGTCCTCAAGTCCCATGGTAAGGAATTTGTAACAGTGACAGCCTTTCTCAGCATCAGGTTTATAAAATCAAGTCTCCAAAGCAGTGATGTGACAGGTGATTCATACTGTTTCATTGCCAGCAGCATGCAGAATAGCTTCACCATAAATAAGTAATACTATAGTACTTTTATTGAACCAAGAAGTGAAGTACATCCTGTGATGTGCTGTCTCTGTATGGAGCTAATCCTGGTGGGTGCTCAGCATCTTCTCCTGAAAGGTTTTACTTTTGGTGAGGTAATGGCTTATCTTCACCAATTAGTGCGTCTTACAGGTGGAAATTGATACTCTGGCTGGAGCTGAGAGCAGTGCAGGGCTGTTGTGAACCTCAGCCTCTAGACACCTTGCCCCAGGCTGTGGTGCCTGGCAGGTCTCAGGCAGAAAGACACCAAGTGAGGGAGTGTACCTATTTTCATGCTGGGATTAGAGCAGATCTCCCAGATGCACAAGGCTGATTTGGAGGTGGTGCTGAAGCATCTGTCCCTGGAGGATGCTGTAAGTATTAGGCTTTTGCTAAGTTTAAATTGGCAGAAGAAAAAAAGCCTACTGACCTGAATGGATGTTGGGCGAGTCAGCAGGGAAGAGATGGGAGTGGACCCATTTTGTGGCTCTTGCCCCAGGTTCTGTATTGGGCGCAGACCTCTGTCCTCTGCCCTGGGTCACCTGCACCGCCTGGAGCGAGCTGTGGGCCCTCAGAAACCAGTGGGGCACCCACAGCCATCTTTAGGATGGGTTGAGCCGGATGTGTTGAATTTTTGGTGTATCTGCAGCACATTTGTGGGATTGGACCTCTGTATACGATGGGTTGAGGACTCATCACGTCTTCAAGTACAGGAAAAACATGGTATGATAATACAAATGAATGTGACTTTGGTCTGTGTTCAGACTTGCTGTGTATTAAAACATAAAATTTGTTTGTAATGTAAATATGTTTAAATAGATCAAGCCAATTGTAAGAGCGATGTTTCCACTGCTATTACCAGTGGTGAGTCTTTAATGCCACTGGTGACTTTAAAAGCCCGTTGCTCTGGGAAGTCACACAGCATGTGGGATTTCTACAGCTGATTGTGGAATGATTTTGCTGCAATCTTTTTGTGTATCGAGAAATGCTAGCGTGCAAACGTTCAGATAGGAAAAATAACTCCCAGTTCACATCCTGGTGAACACCTCTCCCTTACCTTGATGTTCAGACAGTTTGGGGATAATGAGGCAAGCCACTGCTGATGAGTCACTTTCTTCATCTCCTCTCCTGATTTATGTATTGAGGCCAAAGCTGCTGTTACATTTAGGCTTTAGATTTGCTTTGCTCCCGCAACACTGCTCTGTAACACATTGTTTTATTTATACTCTTTAAGATTTGTACAGATGTGCCAGCACAAATGCGAATGTTTATGTTTCCCAAAACGTTCAGCTCAGACCAATATTTTAAATAATTATGTCATCCTGTAAGTACTAACTGTAGTATAGTTATGCTGAAGTTAGGGAGACTACGCAGTTTCTGCATTTTCTAACCTTTTATAATGTTGATAATACTCTAGTAATGTAGGCTGAGCAGAGGGATGCTGGGTGGCATTTAATTCAGAGGAGCATATTTTGGTAGGAGGCACAGAGTAATCAAACTTTAAACAGAAATAGTTTAACAAACAGCTTGTAAAGCCAGTTTTAAAAGTGCTTTTAACTGTCTCTCAATCTAAGCCTGCTTTTCTTTTTTTTTTGTCTTTGCTTTACTGGTGCTCAAACCAGTAAAGTTTTAGGAGTAAACTCTGTGGCTGTCTATTTAGCTGTCTTCGTTGCCTATGTAGATTTGGGTAATGTGATTTGGGGTATGTGACGACTTTCTTATTCAAAGTGACAAGCAGATGTCTTAAGATGGTGCTTGACAGTTTAGCCTAAGCAGGATTACCTAAATGCTGTGCAGCTCTGCTCTTCCTGTGTTGCTGTACTGATGGTTAAACACTTCATCTGATCTTTCTCTCTTCCAGACCCAAAGACCTTCTCCCCCTGAGCATGCGAGTGCAAAGAAAATGTATTTTTGTTTTAAAGTGTAGGCTAATTAGCTTTGTGGGAAACCTTATTCATCCCATCTCATGAAATTAAAGCCACCCTGGACATGATGGATCGTTCTTGGTGTGATGCCAGCTCACTGATGTGGTTGAGCAATAGCAATGGCAAGTCCATAGGGCTGAGTTAGTCTTGTGCGACTGGGGTGACTTCTGAAAAATGCTGTAGCAGAATCTCCTCTCTTCTTCTTCTGTTTTGTTTTGGCTTCTTTTTCTTGTTAGCCCTTTCTGGGGCCAGGTCTGTTGTCCAAAAGCAACTAAGTTGTGTTGCAGAGTTGCTGGGTGAAGCTGCTCAGGCCCATGCTGGGGGAAGGAGGGTCTTTGCAGCGAGACACTTGGTAGTGCTCTCAGTGAGCAGTGTGTTTTTTTTTTTGTTTTGTTTTTTTTTTTTAGCTTATTCAAGTAACAAGTAATAACTTACAGCTATAGATAGTGTTTACAATAATTTCCCAGTGTTTGCATCAAGACCAGAGTTTTTCTTCCCATTCAGAGCTGTACCTGCTCAAGGGACCTTGTTCTTTCACAGGCCTGTGATATACAACTACTGAAATGTTCTGCTCTGTGGAGCACCCTTATGCTTTCAGCCTAGTCTTCTTTCCATCCTTCCTAAATCCTGTTTTACCTTTGTTCCTGGGGCAAGGCAGTCTTGCACCACGTCTTCTAGCCAGTGTTGATAGTTCTGGAGTTTCAGTAGCTGTTTACTTCTGTGCTTGGTGGCTTCATGTGTTCCTTCTTGTGCTGGTGCTGCTTGCTTAGTCTGGCTTTGTTTCAAACACCACTGTGCTGAAACCAGCCCAGTGACTTGAATCCAATTTGAAAAACAAGGGTTGTGCAGAGCACCCCATTTGAAGAGTGGTACCGAAGCATGGGAAACATCAGCGTGTTGCTTTTGTCATAATAATGTAGTGCAAGAGGTTGTGGAGAGACCCGCTGAGGATAAAAGCCATCAGAAATACAGCAGGTGCATTTTTGTTCTTCACTGTTCATGCATTTGCAGCAAAACCTGCACATGCTTCAATGTCACTGACTTTAATGAAATCAGCGTAAGCAGAAGCATTGTCTTGCGGGGGATGATTTCTAGTAGAATTAAAATGCTGTTCACCCACTCTGGGAGCACTCTAAATTTGAACTGTTAAGTGAATTTTTTTCAGCTTTTATGCAAAATGTTCTCTTTTTACCTCATGTTTTTAGTAATATAATGAAAATGTTCACGGAAATTGAAAGATTAGAACATTTTCATGGTGTAAACATAGTTGTTTCCTGCTGGTACTGCTGATTTCAACTTCTGTTCATGGCATACAGGCGTTTGATAAAATGTACATTAAAAAAAATCCAAAGGAGTTCTCCAGAAGATACTGCTTTGCTTCTTTGTTTGTGGGTGGTTTTTTTTTTATTTTGTTTTGATTTTATTTTGCCTTTTCTTTTGTCTGATTCTTTTTTTTTCTTATTTGAATTAGCCGATCCATACCAGCACTAAGGAAATTGTGTGCAATTAGAAATATGTGCAATGATAAAACTGAAGTCATATTCCAAACTAAAAAACTTGAGCTCTGATCATACTGGAAGTGGAAACATTTGATTAAGTTAATATTTAATATATAATTGTCTACATAAACTTGCAACTTCTGATATTTCAACTTTTTGATGTAGCTTCATCAGTTTATCATGTCTCCATGAACCTGTTTTCATACAATCTCAAATATGTAAATGCACTTTTTCCAGTTTGGAAATTGCTACAGACATAAGGGAGTATGGGTATCAACTCCCAATGTTTCTGAGACCCCTGTGGCTTCCTATGCTTGTCCTGTCTACTTTGAGGTTGTCTTTAGGCCTTTTTCCAACATTCCTTGAATTTGGTGATGAAAGTCATGTGGTCTCTTTGGTTTCTTCGTAATGTCAGAAGATGCTAGATAGTAAAAAAGTTGATGTTTTTCTAATTGAGAAGCTTTAGAAAAAAAGACAGCAACAAATATATATTCTTTTGTTTACTAATACTGCAGACAAACAAACAGAAATTCATGTAGGAAACAAAAATTTCATCTGTTAAGACAAGTTTTTGCAAAAAGGCCCTTAAAATAATAATTTGCCATTAAAGAAAGTTGTAATACAGCCCGAAATACAACAGAGTCCTTAAAAAATGTGTCAACATATTGAAGAGGAAAAAATACAGGAGAAAACCAACCCAATAACCACCATCCGTTCATTTTTTACATTTTATTTTTAAAAGATTATGTTATTGTTCCTTTCTAGGAGAGCAGAGATATGAAAAATGGCTGTTACAATATGTCTGATAGTAAGTTCTCCATGGGACAGCAGTGTGGCCTTGTGGCCAAGAGAGCCAATGGCATCCTGGGGTGCATTAAGAAAACTGTGTCCAGCAGGTCTAGGGAGGTTCTCCTCCCCCTCTACTCTGCCCTGGTGAGGCCTTGCCTGGAATACTGCATCCAGTTCTGGGCTCCCCAATTCAAGAGAGACAGGGATCTACTGGAGAGAGTCCAACGGTGAGCTATGGGGACAATTAAGGGACCTGAACATCTCTCCTATGAAGAAAGGCTGAGAGAACCGGGGCTGTTTAGTCTTGAGAAGAGAAGGATGAGATGGGATCTTATTAATGTTTACAAATATCTGAGGGGTGGGTGTCAAGTGGAAGGGGCCAAACTCTTTTTGTAGTGCCCAGTAATAGGACAAGGAATAATGGATATAAGCTAGAACGGTGGAAGTTCCACTTCAACATGAGGAGAAACTTCTTCACTGTAATAGTGACAGAGCCTGGAACAGGCTGCCCAGAGAGGCTGTGGAGTCTCTTTCTTGAGAGACTTTCAAATTCCGCCTGGATCTGTTCCTGTGGGGCCTGCCCTGGGTGATCCTGCTGTGTCAGGCGGGTTGGACTTGATGATCTCCAGAGGTCCATTCCAACCCCTACTGTTCTCGGATTCTGTGTTGTGGCAGAGTTACTGCTTGGCTAAGTTTCAGCAGTACAGAAAGCAAGGAGAACAGGTTGGTGGGAGAGGGTGGTTTCCTTGTGGGCTGTTTTGCTGTTGTTGTTTTCCCCAGGTCTGTTCAGTCAGTCATCTTTAGGTAGCAAATCTGATGGCCCTTGTACACTGTGTTTTGTTACGTGAGTTTAGGAAAATTCTGCAGCTTTTATTTTACATATCAATGCAAATCTGATTTTCTTTTCAAGTGAGTCATGATTTGGTGAGAGAATAAGCACTGGCCAGTCTGTGCAAGTATTGCAGTCAAGTTTTCTCTGCTGTCAGTCTTGACTTGCACCGGGGTCTGTTCTTTACTGGAAACTACCTCTCCATCAGGGAGGACTCGGCATTAAGAATGCTTGCTGCCTAGCCTTTGTGTGAACCGTTGCAGGGTGCTGGTGCTGGGCTGTCAGGGGATTGCACCACTGTAACTTATTTTTACATCCTTCTAGGACTTTAGCCTATTGCCAGTGGGTGGAAAACCTTCATGAGACACAAAAGATGGTTTCGCTTTTTGGCCCCTTCAGTGACTTGCTTAAGTGGATCCTCTGCCACCTGACCAAAGGGATCGTGAAGCGGGAAATGTATGGTCATGGCATCGGCCGCTTCTCGGAGGAGGAGATGTACATGCTGATGGAGAAGGACATGCGGACACTAGCAGGCCTCCTGGGTAATGTACAGCGAGTTACGCGTGATCTGTTTGTTCACAGTCCGCTGTCCACAGGATGAAATCACCCGCGAGTGCTTCCTGGCAGCTTGATCGCATCCCCAAATAATCTCATTTTGTCCGTAGGCAGAGTCCTCACTGTTGCTGCCATTCAGTGCCACCCTGGCTCTGGCAGAGACAGTGTTTCTTTCCCCACCGTTGTCTACCAAATTGTGTGTCTAGAGGAGTAAGTGGCTTTCTTCTCTGAGCACCAGATAATGTGTATCTAGAGGAGCAGAATGTGGTCTGCAGTTTTGGAAGAGCATTTTGCTGTGTGGATTTAGGAAAATGTGGTGTTTAGTTCTGCAAGTGAAACTTCATTACAATCTGGGGGAGTCTCACTTCTTCATGGGACTCGTGGCTGTTTGGTAGATTGTTAGGAGGCTGCCATTTGAAAACTCTTTGCAGATGTTATTTTGATGAGCTGGATCTTGTATTTTGTTGGTGTTAGGAGCTGTAATCAAAGCTGCTAGGAGGAGATGGGTCTGTGTTGTCAAAATAGGTGGGTTTAGGCTTCTTGGATGTCATGGGTGGATCCCACAGGTTTAGTCTTAAGGCTGAGCTCGCAACTAGAACCATATCACAGAATCATCTAGGTTGGAAAAGACCCATGGGATCATCGTGTCCAACCATTCACCCTACTCTACAAGTTCACC
>JAAGNO010020857.1:71828-123366 GCA_033439905.1 Ceryle rudis | reverse complement strand
TATTAATGAATTTATAGAAACATTTTTTATTATCCTTCACAGCCATAGCTAGGTTGAGCTCTAGCTGCGCTTTGGCCCTCCTAATCTTCTCCCTGCATTGCTTCACTACATCTTTATGGTCTGTGTGAGAGACCTGCCCTCTCTTCCTACAGTCATAGACTCTCCTTTTGTTCTTGAGGTCCAGCCAAAGGTCCCTATTTAGCCAAGCTGGTCTCTTTCCCCATCTGCTGTTTTTCGGCAGTTAGGGACAGCCTGCTCCTGCGCCTTAAAGACTTCTCTCTTGAAGTATGTCCAGCCTTGCTGGACTCCTGTATCCCTCAATATGAGCCTTCTTGTTGTGTAGATCAGACTGACATTTGCACCAGAGCCGTCTACACTGTTTCTCACATTGCGGTCTGCTGGGAGCTGACCATTTTATGCGTCTGTATAAAATTTGCTTTTGAGGAATTGGTTTGGGGCATTTTCTTGCTTCCCTTGAGCTTTTGCGTTGCGCAAGGAACCAAGAGAGGTGGTGCTTGTGTGGCTGCTCTGTTCCCTGTTACGATTGCTTTAAAGACATGGCTGGGTGAAGTGCAGGAGATGCCTCCCTGCCCTGCGCTCCAGAGGGAGGACACGTTGCCCGTGCTCCAAATAGGTAAGTGTAGAGTGGATGGAGGGAGCAAGGTGATGAGAGCCCAGCAGAAGGCAGAAACCGAGTGCTTGCTGAGAAAGGGAAGGAAGAGGGATATGTCTGAACTTTCAAGGTGTTTTGGAAAGGAAGGTATTTGTAGAGGACCTAGAGGGGGCTTTGCAGATTTTTCTGAAACAAACGTGCCATGTTGCTGGATTGGGAGCAAGGTGGAAAAAAGACATGTGATGCATGAGCACAACAGGTGAAGGGGGCTTGTTGACAGCTCCTCTTTTGTCAACAATTTCTTATGCTGAGTTCTGTTTGTTAACAAAAAAAAGTTACCCATTCTAGTTCCTTTTCAAAGAAAACCTGTTTTTGGAGTTTGAGGTCCCTTTTCTTGCTGGGGGAGGAAGGGAGGGAGCAACTCTTTTCAGAAGAGGACATCTGGGCACATCTGGCTGCAGAGCTATGGCCAGCTCAAGGTGTGCTCAGCTGTGGGACTGCTGTTGCCATAGCTCCAGTGTTGGCACTGCGTGGCTCCATGTATGTTGTAGAGAGGAATGGGATTGGGATGGGAGCTGGAGCAAATTCAAGCCCTCTGAGTCTGGCTAGACAGCACTGGCAGGCTGAATGGGGCAGCAGTGAATGTGGAGAAGGAAATTCTTCCTGGAATCATGGAATTGTTAAGGTTGGTAAAGACCTCCGAGATCGTCAAGTCATGTGTCTATGCTGAAGTCATCCCTGTCTGCTAAGAGCAGATGTAGTCTTCAAGATTAAACTGAAATATGTTCCCAGGTACCTGTAACAGTCTCTTGGTTTGCTTATTTGAAGTGTGCATCCTTCTGTCTCTGGAGTCTGTACTGACACTCAGATTTGTAAAGTTTCGAGTTCAAAGGCATCATTAAATTGTCAAGACAGATCTGTGCGAATTGGACTCCTGAGTTTCTGTCTTGAGGCCCATATCTGTCTTTTTTTTTTTTTTTTCCTGGCTGAAGCATGTCTTTCTAAAAGGCATCCAGTTTTGTTTACGAGATTTCAGCAGGTGGAGGTGCCACCACTTTCATTAGAAATTGGTGGCAGATGTTAATCACCACCACCATGTGTTCAAAGTCTGACCTGTTTCAAATCGGAGTTTGTCCGATTCCAGCCTGCAGGCAGATGCTCCTCCTAGTTTTTCCTCCCTCCTTGGATGGCCTGGGTCATCTCCTTGTGAAGGTAAATGCTATAATGTCAATCTATTACTTCTGCTTTTGGTGGGAAAATTGCTGGAAATCCTCAAGGATAAGGTGTTTTCCTCACTATGTAATATTACTGTTTCAATTTTCTGAAACATATATTACCAGCTGTGGTTTTATTTTTACTTCCAATTTATTGATAAAAATTTTGTGCCTTGTGTACTTAAAAAAAGCCTTGAGGGGCATCTGCTGTGTTCCTCTTATTTTACTACACTACCAGCTGAATATTGTGCATTTTTTTATCTTGACCTCTGAAATGGATGTTGAACTAGTCAGTGTGTAGTTATGTGAGTCATTGTATTTGCCCTTTTGATTATTGGTGCATTTGTCTACTTTTCTATAATCGCCTTAATTTATTTTTTAAATTTTTTTTTTTTCATTAACACCAGCACATTCTGGTTTTCTTCAGCCAGCTGTTCATGGTTGGATCTAGTAACTGTGGCCTCCAGGTTGTATCCTGGCATGGAGACAGGAGGTGGGATGAGGACTTGCATCCTGACTGAAGGCTCCTGTGTTTCAGGGAGGGATGGAGAATGCGATCGGTCGCCCTGTTGCCGGCACAGATATCTCTGCAAGATTTCCCTCCCTGTATGTGTGCCCGTGTATTTGAGGAAGAGGAAGCAGTTGGGATTTTGGGTGTTAATTAGAGGGCAATCTTAAGAGCTTAAAAAGAATGCCTGTCATGCAGACATAACAAACTGCACATACCAAACTGTAGTTGTCAGTCATCAGGCACATCAGGTTAATTTAATGCTCCCCATTTTTTAACAGAGACCATTCACACAGGAAGAAGAAAAACTTTTAAATTCCAGGAGCTGCATCTAGAGAATAACTCGGCAGCTGCCAGGTGTTGTGATGCTCATTTTGATGTTCTCACTCACATTTTGGGTGCTGCTTTTTCTTTCTGTTTCATTTCTGAGAATCATTTTTCCTTCTCCCACATACCTGTTTCCCTAACAGACTCCTCCAGGTCTCTTACAAATGTGGAAATTGGAAGTAATCCTTCTGCGATGGATCAGCCTGCCCCAATGGTATCACCTTGCTCTCTGCCCTCCAGTCTTTAAATGGCAAATGTAATTTTCTTGTGTTGTAGTAGTTTCCTACTGCCTGGCAGTAGTCTGAGAAAGTGGGGAGAACTGGGCATATGAGCTGGCAATGTATAAAGGTACACATTTTGGCAATTATTTAAAAGATGCAAGTGAGTGAGCAGTGCCCATAAATCTGTTGGTGCCCTCACAGCTGTCTGCCAGCCTCAGGCTTTTTGGTAAATGGGGATTTTGGGCAGTTTGTTGCAGGGCAGCAGCTGCCTGAAACAGCTTTTGAAAAGCATTTGATGTTTTATGCAGGGCCCGGGTGCTGTGAGCTGAAACACAAAGGTGGGACTGACCTAACATCAGCCTCTGTCTTGGTTTGAATGAGAACAGAATTAATTCTGTTCGGTGATTTTACTTTTCAGCTCAGTTCTTCTAACTAACGGCACTGTCTGAAGTCAGCAGCAGGACTAAGGACTGGTGTGCAGACCAAGGCCACTGCTGGATCTTGTGTACCACACTGGGGGGTGCAGGAAGTAAAAGGCGGCACCTGCAGGGACGAGTGGACGGGGCAAGTGACCCCAAACTGACCAGCGAGGGATTCCAGACCATATACGTCATATTTGGTATAGAGCTGAGGGATTAGGAGGGTCTTGCCCTGCTTTGCTCGGCCCTACTTGGCTCGGTTTGGGTCCTCTTCCGGTTTCTTATGGCATCCAAGGAGGACTTTGTCCATTCTGCCTTCCATCCCAATCGGTGTGTTCCTGAATCCGGTACCAGAATCCAGCCCCTGAACACAGCTCCCATCTGCTGTGGGGCCTGGTCTGGGACTCTCCTGGTGCCTGCTCCACAACATCAGTGGTGATGGTGATGTAATTACCATCGGGGGGGGGTTGGGTTTGATACTGATTTTGTGTGTGTGTATATATATATATTCCATTTTCATTACTATTATTTTCATTAAAGCTGTTCTAGTTTCCCTTTCTAATTGGTAAGTCTCTCTCTCTCTCTCTCTCCCTTGTTCCCTTCCTCTTCCCCTCTGGGGAGGGAGGGGGGTTAACAGAGAGTATCTGCTATAGGTCTGGTGGGCTGACCCGACCCCAAACGGCGACAGCCTCTGACGCTAGTTGAAATGCCCTGCAGCAGCTGGAGCGGGCTGTATGTGCTGCTGTGGAAGGGTGCAGGTCTTCTGACAGCCCTGCCTCATAGATCTGTCTTTCGCTGGGATTTCTTGACCAAGTGCTGAAGTAACTGCTTTTGAATCCCTTGGTGCATGCATTTGTAAATAGTGGAGCTGCGTGCTCTCAAATCCCCAGGCAGTACAGATTTGATCCAAGTCCAGTGTGACGAGGTGGTTGCGTTTCTGTTGGATTAGCCGGGGGATGCAGAGAGGTGTTGAGATGATTAGCACTATGGCAGCCTAGATGTGACAGGCGCTGTGTCATCTGGCATAAAAACAGACACAGAGAGATGGTATCTCATCTGTCAGAAAGTCTTGTGGAAAAAGGTTGCACTGGAAATTTTAGGAACAGATTGGAACTGGTAGAAGGAAATGAGTATGGAGGCCATGTTATGTGGTGCAGGGTGACCTAAAACCAAATTTACAAGTTTGCAGAACCACAGCTGTATTTCCTCCTCTTCCCCTTTGTTTCCATGCACCTGAAAGTGCAGGTGTTGTGCCTGGGGAGCCACTCTCTTTGCAGAAGCAGGATGGTTCAGCCCTCTCTCACTGCCTGCCATAGCTGTACCAAGACAGAAACGGCCGTATGACTTCCCAGCACATTGTTAGGATCAAGTCTCCAACATGATTGTATTGTACTAAATTCCTAGTTTTGGCGTATAACTGTGGTACGGGACCAGTTTCTGAGCTGTGTTTGAGATGGATGGATGCTAGGTGTCATGTGAATACTGAAAAGACACAAGATTTACTCTGTACGTAGTTTTCAAATAGTAGATTCATGCAGCTGTGGAAGAGCTGGGGATAGTTAACTCCATGGTACAATTCCATCTGACAGGCTGGAGGGGGCTATGGCCACAGGCTATTCCTGAGCACTGCTTGCTACACTCTAGTACAAGGAGAGGACGGCTTTTGTTATACTGTACTCTGGAATTTGATTCATTTTACTGCTGGACAGTTTTTCTAAACTAACTCAATAACCCTAACATTTAATAACCTGCTGGATTATAGGAAGTGTGTATTGGGCAGGGGAAGAATGTCCTGGGGAGATGGGATAACTGCATTTGGAGAATTCAATTACATACCACATTTCAGAAAGTTTATAGCACTTTGGGCCAAGACAGGGACAGTGCAACCATCTAACCTGACCTCTGCAGTACCACGTTTCACCTGAGTGCCTCTCTGCGGTCTTTGTTCCAAGTCTGGTGCTTGTGATGAGGAAACAAGTTTATACTGGATGTTTCTTTTCAAATGGTGACTTTGAAACGTGATTTTCTTCCTTATCTTAGGTAGTTTTCCATCTGTTTCTGCTGTGGTGGCCACTTAGGACCATCATGGCATGGGGGTGCCCAGAGAGGTAAGCGGAATAGCAGTGTGGAGCAGACATGTCCCTCCTCTGGACCAGGCCAGTCCCAAGTGGCTGCTGTTTCAGTTGCCTGCCTGTGTGCCTGACGTGCTTCTGTTTGGTCCCTGCCAGGTAGAAACCACTGTTTGGGGATGGGGGCACCACGTGGTGGTGTATGAGAGGAGCTGTTTGCTCCTGCCTATGGCTGTGTCATCGTCCTCTTGGAGATGCAGGTCATTTCTGAGTGGTTGCTGCCAGTCTGACTGGTGTATTGGTTTCAGCCTGAAAAAGTGGGTTCAGGCTGACGACAGCCTTGGGTACCACTTTCTTTTTTTTTTTTGTGTGATCAGATGGGTAACCTGAAACTGCATCTGCACACACAAGAGATACAGGGTTACTAGCTTCTTTCAGCAGGTGCATTCATGGTTTTGAACCACGGTTGAACAGTTAGGGGTTTGCAGCAAAGGAGAAAATCATGCTTTTGGGCACCTGCTGGCTGCAGAGAAGACGTTAAATGCAGCAGAACTAGCTCAGTGTGTGTGTGCTGCCAGCTGTAATGAATGGAGGAGGTCACTTGGCCAGTGGTAGCTCTGTAATTGCCCTAGCTCTAGAAGTGGTGAGTACAGGGGAAGCTGCAGTTAATGGATTTCACCTGCTGAACCCTGGCAACAGCTTTTGAACAATATTCAACGTAAAATCCCTGTCTTGGAACCAGTCAACCTTTTCAGCTAAATGATTTCAGTAGAAAAAAATGCTGAGGGTATAATCAGGGATTTTATTTATTTATGTTTTAACTGGGAAGAAATGATGTCCAGTTGATAAATGTTTGCTGTTGTATTTACAGGGGACAAGAAGTACATTATGGGACCAACTGTTTCCACTGTTGATGCCACTGTCTTTGGGCACCTGGCTCAGGCGATGTGGACGCTACCAGGGACTCGACCAGAGAGACTAATCAAAGGTAAGAAAGCTACTTTAAGTGATCTGTGATGAAAAACTCTTGGTGGCATTTGCAATGGTTAAACTTGGAGTACCTTGTAAGGTCATTTGAAGATTGCAGGAGCACTTCAACTTTATTGCAGGCTGTTCTTGCCTTTGATGTAGTATTTGTATGCTGTAATGTTGTTCTCTCTTAAAATTCTTGTTGTTTTCTCTTTAATGTTCTGCACGGTAATTGTTTCTATTCCCGTGCTTGATCTTTTCCCTGTTTAACATAGCAAAGACTGAATACATTTAAGGAGTGAATGCTGGGTAAAATATGAGAAGACAGAAGCACGGCCACAAGCCAAATTCTGCTGAGCTGAGTAGTTTCATTGATGGTAGAACTGCAAGTGCTGTTGCCCCACTGAAATTCCAGCCTTTGCTGGAATTGAAGATGCAGGGCGAGAAAAAGTTCCAACCTGACTTTGGAGTCACTGTGGTTTTCCATGAATGGGAAAACAATATATCCTCCCTTCCCTGTGGGTTTTTTTTCTTTTTTTTTGGTCTTCTGAGGTGTTTGAGCTAGGTGAAAATATCTTTTCATCCCTTTTCAGAATAAAATCATGCACTATGGGAAATGGAAAGAGCTAAGGAGGAAAAGGATGTGAAATAGGTGTACAAGGAATGTATCTGACCTTTAGATCTGCTCTGTGCAAGAGACAGCTACTAAAGCAATAATGGAGAGGTGTAAGCTTGCTCATTATAAAAATTTGAGGAAAAAATACTTGAGATGAGGACATAAGTATTGTCTAGAATTCTTCCCCTTGATGTCTGAGGAATCCTGGATAAAATTCTGAAGGGTCCATGACTTTGAAGAAGGAATACAACGTTAAACTAGTTTATCTCTAATGAAAATAAATAGATGGTAGTAGATGCATGTACCCGAGCAGTGTGGATGATTCTCTGTACCCATTCACCTACTCATGCTATTCTGAGTGCAGGTTTCACATACACATTCCCTTTAATATAGTATTAGTTCTTTGTTCTTTAAGGGTTTTTGTAATTTCTTCTCTAAGCACACTCTGAGCAGACATCTGTGTATAACATAAGGTACTAAGGCTAGGAACATTATGAGTGAGCCCCTGACCGCATGAAAACTTTTAAATGTGAATTTATCTTGAAGGCAACGCTGCCATCTGGTGGTGGAAAACCCAAATTCACGGTATTTTAACAAGTGTAGTGTGTGTGTGTATATATAGGTTCAAATTCTGTATTAGAAACCAGGTTTCTTCAGAATAAGCAAGAATTTTATCGTGAAAAAACTTACAGTATTAGTCTCTTGTCTTGATTTATTTATTTAGAGGTTGAATTTGTAATTGTTAGTTTGCTGTGGGCATTCATGTTCACTCCGGTGTAACCCTTCATGTTGCATATAGGCTAATAATGTGTAGCTTAAGTTACATGGAAGTTACAGAAGAGCTACTAAGAGGATTGATGGGATCTTGACATTTTGAAACCTCTTTGGACGGAACTTGCGCCATTTGTTTCCAAACAGTGCTAACGTGTTTCTGCATCAGCAAGTGAGTTAGAGCATTATTGACTGGAGGTATTTACTGGAGTGTGTTGTGCTGTGTTGCAGGTGAACTGATTAACCTTGCTATGTATTGTGAAAGAATAAGGAGGAAATTCTGGCCGGAATGGCACCATGATGATGACAACACTCTGTATGAATCTGAGGAAAGCAGCGAAGCAAGCAAGACTTACTCCCCTTTGCAGGACTTCAGTTTTTATTCAAGGACAGAAACATTTGATGAGGAGGGGAACAGTATTTCTCAAACACCTGACACAGATTACACTGGACACTCCCTCTTTGATTCAGATGTGGATATGGATGAGTACAGAGATCATGAACAATGCAAGTGATGTGTACAAGCCCCATTTTGCAGGCAAGGTGTTTCTTGGGGTCAGTCTTATTTATTCTCTGGGTCAGGAAGAAGTTTATACCATTTTGGAAGAGACCATTGTGCTTGACTCAGCTGTCATATGCTACCTGGACTGTTTCAACCGTGTTTCATTTTGTGTAACTGTTCAGGTGGAACCAAGGTAAATGTTTCTTTAAAACACACATGAGCAAACTGGAGGTTAAGAGAGCATCAGGACCTTTCAATCTACTTTTTTGTTGGCGTTCAAAACCAGATCCCACAACCAGGTGGGATAGAATTCCAGGAAGTGAAGCATTTGTCAGAGCTAGTTTGTGCTGATATCTTATCTTTACAGGAATGGGTTGAGGACAAAAACAGAAGGGGCATGACTGGAACACCTCTCTCCCATACAAGAAAATGATTGAATTGGTGGATTTTGGGGGATTCTCATTTGATAGCTACCTGTACTCTGGGTATGTGTGTCATTACAGTGTCGGCAGGAAAGAACCACTCCCAGTTCTTTTGGAGACAAAGAAAGGAGGAGGAAAATCTATTCCTACACGAAGGACCTTTTTAGTGTTACCTGTTCTTTGCAGAAGATTGAAATACTTCTACTCTATTCTAGCATTCTACTTTAGAATATTTTTTATTCAGAAGGGAAATGTCAGTTTTAACGTATAATCTCGCAAACACTCATCTGGAATGTGTGTTGGCCAAATTTCTTCTGTGTTTTCGAAATCTTTTTATGTTTTTACTTCCTGCCACTGGCTGTTGACTGCTACTGCTAGGCAAGGCTAAAGGACTGGGACTCATTACTGAAAGTCTGGTGTGTTTCAGCAGTGGGTGATTTCTGCTCTTTACCACCAGACACATCAAGACCATGAAGCTTGCAAAGTGATTTGGGGTATTTCTAGGTGTGGGATGCTGTGTAAATGCAAGATATTGGTCCAGGCACTCAAATGCTTTAGAGCTGCCAGGGAAGGTGCTTCAGTGGGTGCTGGGCACCATACTGCCTTACAGTGCACAATCCTTAAAGCTGTTGCACTGGAGGCTGTTGAGATAGGACAGCTCTGTCAGCACCACCATCTGTGGGGATTTCCCACTGCTGAAGGCAGGACCAGAATTGATTTTTAGGCATCTTTGCTAGCACATCTGTGAATCTGGAACCCTAAATCCAGAATGGTTGCACAGGAGCTGACGTGCTTTGTGCATCCCTAAATGCAGGTTAGAGGCGAGAATGAATCCATTTGATTTACTGATCACTTTGCAGGTAAGCACGTAGATCAGTGTTGCTTGGCCATGACTCGTTGGTTTTCAGTAGAGATAAAGCATGTGGAACATATGGACAGCTGTGGTATCTGTAAACATGCACATAAAATCTAGTATTTGCCTGCAGACCTCAGTGGTGGCCCATTTAAAAATAGTTTAATTACAACTTTCTCAGTGAGTTACAGTTGGATGAATCAGGATCTCTCAGCAAAATATTGTAATGTGTTGATGGTGCCACATGTTCTAGGAGCAGAAAGGGCAGACAGCTATTTTAGGATGTTAATTGTTGGTAGTCCTAATAGTCTGGAGCTTGAAATAACTCCAGCTTTCAAAGAATACTTCTCTTTCGTGGATGGTGGAGTGTCTCCTGCAGAGGAAAGCACTTGCTCTGGGGAAACACCAAGCTAGCTGTGGCTCTGGAAGCAGGGAACTCCCTGCAGCGAGTTCCCAGGTGTGTTGTGCATGGGAGCAACTGCAGCAAGAGGTGACAAGTTAGGTGCAAATTCACACCCAGCTCAGACCACCCCAGTTTTTTCAGTTCCCCAAGCTTGTCTGTGGAGCCGTGTTCTAAACCATCATTAACTAAATGGTCCCTGTTGTTGTGGGCAAGTACCATTCGCAAAGTGAACCAAACCCAGGAAGGAGGGTTACTTGGGACCCTTCTCAGGAAACTAAGCATGGGAGCAGGGCCCAAGAAGATAAGTCTTGGATTTGAAAGCACAGTGGTGATGGCCTGAAATACCCGTGAAACTTCATAAACAAGTCAGTACAGATTCTGCCTGAAAAAATGTAGGTATTGGTATTCTGGATAAAAGAATGTCAAAGTTTCTCTTGAAAAATGTTTGTGTGTTGGAAATTCTGATACAAGTTGTTCTCATTCGTTATCCCTGCATGTTTGAAGGCTGTGCTCTCTCCATCTCTTCAGCACTGGGAGGCAGTGCTTGCAGCAGATGAGACTCAGCCGTGAGTCACTGTTACTGAAAAACCATCCTGAGTTGAGGACACAGTATCACCTTTACAACTTTGGTGGCCTTGACAGATGTGTCCAAGAGCAGCGGCCCTTGCAGCATTCCAAAATGTAGAGGTCAGCAGCATCGCTTCACCCTCCTGTGTGTGTGCAGCCGCATATGGACTTTCGGTGGCCACAGGCAGCAGTGAGCTCAGAGATGGGAGACGTCAGTGTGGTGCCCAGCTGGTGCCTGCCAGCACTTGGAGCTGCAGGCAGGGCGGGTAAAGGCAGTGCCACCACACTGAGGCATGGGGAGCCATGCTGAGGGTGTTGGCGCTTTGCAGGGCTGCGGGTACGTTGGCACCTGGTGTTGTTTGCCTCTGGGTGCAATAACTGACGTGCCTCACCAGAGGCTGAACCTCTCCCTGACCGACCAGGTAATGGCTTTGCCCCTGGTGAGGGTGAAGAGGAGAGGATCTGAAGGGGTTGAAGAAGGGGAAGTAGCTTTTTGCTGTCAGCTGAGATGTTCAGGGTGTTGATCAGTGAGGTGAATGGGTTTTGCAGCTTGGAACACGCCTTCCCTTTCTGAGGCACTACTCAGGTGACTTTAAAGGAGAAGTCAGTTGGGAGAAGTTAGTTGGTTTTCTCATCATGACAGCGACTCTGGATAAGGTCTGAATTTTTGGGTTTGGCTCTGCAATTAGAGGTGAAATTAGGAAATGACATCTCTTATTTATCCTTTACAGAAACAAATATGGACTGTTAGAAGACCTCCTTAAAAGGATTTATTCTAAGCTTTTTTTTGTTTGGAAGCTGGTCTTTTTAAAGTGTTGTGGAGGGGGGAAGATGTTGAAAAAAAATAGCTTTTTTAACATCTATGAAAAAGCATTAGTTCATTTTGGTTTGCATGGGCAAAGAGAAGACAAATTTTCTTCTAAAAAAAACCAACAGATTTTTTGACTTCCCAAAATTCTGCTAAAAGAGAGTCCTGTATTTGTTTTCCCTCTGCCTTCAGTCATCTCTGTTTTTTATCTTAGTGCTGAGGAGCTATACAGAGCTAAAACTGATCGGAGAGCATCTTTATTTCCTCATGGTTTTTATTTATTTATTTATTTTCTGCCTTACTGATCAAAATTACAAACAAGTGTGTTGTAGGGATGTCAGAGGTTCTGGCCATGCTGCTGATTTGGTTCAGGGACATCAGGTGTCTCTGCAACCCTGAAACCTGGGACAGCTTGCAGACAAGGAATGGCTGCTTCAAGCTGGAGGGCGGTGGATGCCATGGTGTTTGTTGTGTCCAAGGTGACACTGGATGCAGAAGGTTTATCCTTGGCTGGGAGTCCCACTGCTGCAGCCAGACACTCATTGCAAAGCAATGTTGGGAAGGGTTCGTGGACCTTTGTCATGGGAGTCAGATGTCTGTGAGAGCATCACAGCTGCCAGTACCAAACCTGGTTGTGGTCTCAGCCCCAGCTGGTTTTGGGTACACAGCAGTACATGGTCCTGGCAGGAGGAAAACCAGGCTGGGGCTCCTCCACACGGTCTGGCCTCTCCCACAACGTGTCAGGGGGTGGTTGGGTGGCCAGGGGAGGAGGCAGTGGGTGGGAGAGGAGGTGGTAGTATGTGGTGAGGGTGCCAAGAATGCCAGTCGCCACAGCAGGAGTCGGGCTGAATCTGCAGCCTCGCCACTGCTTGTTCCAGTGGCCAGGCGGGAGCCCTGCCCTGATCCCAAGCTGGGGCATGACCCCTCATCCCGGTGAGGAGACAGCACTGTTCTCCCTGATACTTTACCTTAAATACCCGGTACTGCCTTTATTTCTGTAGTGCTGCTTTAAGAGAAGGGATAGTTGATCTGCTTCTTGTTTGGCAAATGTTGGAGTTTAAAGCAAGCCCTGCGTTTCCAGTAGAGTTAGATTTGAAGCAGTCTGGGTTTTTTTTTTTCACGTGAATTGCAGTGTTTGACTGTGTAACACTGTTATGTCAGAAGGGATTCATTTACCCCTGTCAGACTCATTGGCTCTGTCAGCAGAACTCACTGAGTAGGGGAAACAGACGCTGGGATGTGTAGGTCCTACAGAAATCCTTCAGATGTGGTGCTTGATTTAAAAACCAAACCGAACCTGATGTTTCAGATCTGGAGGACTGTTTCCATCCAATTATAACACTGCAAGTCACACGTTTTGATCTTTAAAACCTTGGCAATGTCCCTCCAGATCTATATTCTCTTTGAAAAAATACTGCATGAAATGTTTCTGCAGCAACAGTTCAGGCACAAATTTCCTTTTGTCAGTGATGTCTACTCAAGTAATCATGACAGTTTCATACTGTTTTTGTTGAAAGGGCTGTATCTGTCAGATACTAAGCCTTACAAAATATTGCCTGCTGAAAAAGTGTGTTATGTGCAGATTTATGCAGGGCAGCTCACCAAGTGAAATTTCTGTGGCAGGAGATGAATTCAAGTGGGTCTTGTCCTTAGATGTTTGAATAAGAATTTGAATCTGTTTTCTGACAAGTAGCTATTTAGCCTACCCCCCCCATCCTCAAATACGGCAAAGTTATGAATTAGGCATGTGATCAAAATAAAGCAAATTATGCTCTCTAAATGCAGAATGTAATTGGATGCCCCAGTAGCTGGCATATGGAAATAGATATACATAGCATAAGTGTGAGTCATGCCCATACGTGTCAGTGGCTGTGGTCTGGAGGAACACCCAAGTAGTAGTGTTTAATCGTGGACCAAGTGGACTGGAGGTACCTTTGAATGACTGCAGCGGTTTTCAGCAGTTGATTAATGCTAGAAGTGTTTGTATGTGCTGTGCTGTGCTTCAGCTGTTCCATAGTGCTGGGGCAGGCAGTGCAGGGACTCATTTCGGTAGCTGTGGCTCTGGTGAGGCTGCTAGCCTGCTGGCATCCCATGCCCGTGCTGCAGAGTCATCTGCATCCTGGCGAGGAAGGGCAAGGACGAGGGTCCATTTGAGCTTGACCCCTTTACAGAGCATCGCAGTGAGCACAGCTTTGAGCTTACTGGTGAATGTGGGCTGTCGTGTCCAGCTGGACACGCTATCGAGGGAGGGTGTTCCCCTGTACCGCAGGTGTTGCTGGCACACAGGGTGTTTTAATTTTCTGACCAGTGACCCTAGTCAGCTTTGCCTTGGTGGAGAGAAATGCTGCAGTATGAATCAGCTACATCTCAGCGGGTTTGGGCCATCCTCCCTTTGGCCATCAGGGGAGTCTTCTCTTGCATCCCTTCCCTGTGGCAGTACCCTAATGTCAAGTACTTATCAGCAAGTATTTCTGCAGCTCCCTGAGAAGTTTGGAGAAGAAATGGGATGTCTGTGTAGAGCATGGGAATCACAGTGACTAAAACCATTCGGTGTGTCCCTGCAGTACTGAACTGTTAACACCACGTCCTTGTTGCCCCACTTCCGGATTTTTAAGGCCAGAGGAGATCATTACAGGCCTTTAGTCTGACTCATGCATAAAAAGCATTGTAGGATTTCATCTGATGTTTTCCACATTCAGCTGAAGAAACAAAAGCTGAAGCAGAGCATATGCTTCCAAAAGGCATTCAACTTCTGCAGAACAAATAAAATCCTGCCCCCTTTGAAGTCACTGACAAAAGTGCCATTTGCTTCAGTGGGACCAGACTGAGCTTCCAAGAGATCCAGAATTTACCACTTCTTTTATTCTTCTGTGTAATTATCCTCACCTAAAAAATTGCTTTATTTGGGGCAGTAAGGCAAATAAGATGTGACTGATGGTTGTTTTTTAGCTTGCTAAACAAACAAAAAAAAGTGCTTTTTTAAACTTTACTGGTCATGCTGATACTCTCACTGGGCACTATCTGCGTGTTCTTCCCTCACTTTGTTCTTGTAACTAATCTTTCCTCAAATCTGCAGGTTTTTATTTTTCAGAATACTCAAAGAATGCAGGTCTCAAAGTTTTAATCACAGGGGTGTGCAATCCAGCAAGAGTAAAGTGTCTGAGGTGGGTACAGGGGGAGAGGTATATCCAGCTAGCTGCAGTGTACAAGGTTCAACTGACAAGATGAAGCAACACATTGCTAAATGGGGACTCGAATGCTGTAGCTGCATTCTGTTGTTTAAGAACTTGTGTGAGACATACATTGTTTTAGCACTGTTATTACTACTAGTTTATAAAGCCATACTTAAAACTGTACACTTAATTGTAACATAACTTTAAATCGTGCACTGTGTTGATCCATGTATATGTATATATGAAAATCTGTATATTTTGTCTTTATGCCGTACGTCATTGGTGTGTAAATTATAACTAATGGATCTACAATAACTTTCTCGCTCCTGTCCTTATTCTGAACGTGTCTATGCTTTCTGTAGAGCTGTGAACTAATGATGCTTCTTAAGGGTGAGAGCGGAGAGTGTAGGAAACTTTAATGGCCAGTGAGTTAAACCCTCATCTCCCCTGATGGCAAATACTTCAGCCACCAGCATTATTTGGATGGGGTCACTGTCACTGCTCGTTTCTCCCCGTGACACTGCAGGAAGGATTTCAGGGGCTGGCACAGGAGGAAGGACTGTATTCAAACTTGGGCATGAGGTGGGGTCCCGGCTCCTCCCACTCTCTGCTTTCATGGCTACTGCTATCAGCATGAAAGTAAATAATCCTGAGGAAGAACTCTGGCGGGAGTGCATCAGCTTTAAGGTTTTTGCCCAAAGCACTGCACTGGCTGGTTTTGTTGTATGGTAAGTTTGCAAATTTTTCCGCAAGTGTTAAGTGACCTTGGTGGAAGAAATACAGGACAACAACATGCAGGTAAGTAAAGGTGCAAGGCTATGCACAAGTGCCTTCAGACCTTCACATCAAATCCCATTTTGTAAGTGATGAAGTCAATACTGCAGGTATACTTCATCTACCTGAACATGAGGAAAGAAAAAGGAGGGGGGGGCGGAATAGACAAGTCTGGCGCAACCCTGTAGTACCATTCTGAACAGATTTTTAGCTCTTTTCATTGCCTTACAGTTTTATGGCCAGTGAGGTTGATGTTTATAGACTTCTGCTCCACGAAGGCTAGAAATGTCAATGTATTTAATAAACATGGAGGTCAGAAATGTGTACCTAGGTTGAAACATGGGTTTTGAAACATTAAATAATGCAAACTTGGATGGGCTGGTGGCCAAAGCTGAGAGCCCTGTCAAGGTCAGGTATCTTTCTGTTACAGTGAACTTCTGTCTTGGTGAGATCCTCACAAACTCAGTTTATCCCCCAGTCCCAAAAACATTAAATTATGGCACGTGAGAAATATTCTGGATGCTCTTGGCCATGTGGGCACATGCAGCTGCTTACTGCAGCCTTGCTGGCAGCAATTTGGTCAATCATAGTAATTGCTGGTAGGTCTAAGCCTCACTTAGAGGGCACTGCCAAAAAGGTGAAGGTGCCTGTGTTTTCCATGTGAGGAGATGGAGGTAAGTGGTCTGAGAGTGCTCTAGGACAGCAACCTTCAGGGAACTGCATAAGTATGTACCCTGAAAAGACATTTAGCTATCAGCCTTGTCCTGGGTGGAAATACTGTCTTTGATCGTTGCAGGAGGGTTGAACTAGATGACTTTTAAAGGTCCCTTCAAACCCAAACCATTCTATGGTTCTAACATTCCTCATTTTCCACTGAAATTGTTAGTAACAGCTGATAGAAGTCTCTATGCCAGCTCTGTCCCCATGCTGATGTCTGTTGTGAGGTTGGCGTTCAACTGCTCAAGTAAGGTGCCCAATACCTCCTGAGATTCCCTGGGAGACCTGGGACATGTGCAGAGCTGCTTGGCAGGAGCCAGGAGAGACATGAGACAACGAGTGGCAGCTGGAGACCAGACAGTCTATCTTACAATGATGGCTAAATACTTGTGTTCAGGCAACTGCATCCCGCTGTGGATAACCATGTTAAAGGGAAGAAAGGTGGTGGTGTTGCGAGTAGTATATTTCAGTGTTTATATCACAGTAGGCCCCAAATCATCTGAGCAGCATGAGTCCTTGCATGCAATTGTTACTCAAAGGCTCAGACTGCCTACCATGAGGTTTACAATCCCAGAAAAAAGTGATGCAACAAGAATGAGTAGAGAAAGGCAGTCTGTTCCTTCAATATTTGTCTCTGGATTTGGCCACGTACATTTGATTTTATATTAGGATTTTGCCAGACATTTTCAGGTGTCTGGGTAGTTGTCATCCATGAACATCTGCGCCATGTGGTCTGTGCAGCCTCGGGGCTCCTCAGCAGAGCAGAAGTGTCTGCTCTTGGGTGAGCTGAACCACTCCTGCTGTGCTGATGGTGTGGCTTGAACCTCTGTGACTGACAATGGAAGCTGAACCTATAGCTCAAGAGTGTACCCTACACTCAGACATCAAGATTAACATCTCTTAATCCCAGGCTGAATCCCACCCTAAACCAGCTGTGTCTTTATCTACAAGCCCAGTCATTTTCATACTTTTTTGGGAAATGACGTACCATTTCAGACTGGAGAAGTTGTTCAAGGAAACTTCGGACTTTAACATTGAGCACTTGACAGTTAGGAAATACCAGAGTTCAATTGCCCATATAGGTTTAATGCCACCTCTTTTTGCATTAGTATCATGCTTCAGATTTCTGTTCTTTTGCTCTTCTTACTGTTTTCTTAGTGATGATTTCATTTGAAGTGTGACCCCCCCCAACCTTATTTAGTGCGTAGGATTCAAGCCCTACAGTGGAAAGAGAATTTCCTCATGAGCTTCTCTGTGGTGGTTATTACCATGGTTTCTGGCTGCTTCAAAAATACAAGTTTATTTTCACAATGTACCTGTTGAGATGCAGTAATAGACAAGACTAGAAAGAGTTGTCAAGAGCCTTGAAGTGTAAGTGCAAGAAACTGATACTTGATAGAGGAAGAGCCAGTGCATGGAGTCAGAGAAAGGAAAGACATAAGCAATAGGCATCAAAGATATTCTTAGCAGATGTACTTTATGTGGGTTAGAGAGTGTTAGAGAAGTGCTGGTTACTCTAGGATGGAAGTTGAAGGTCTAAAATAGAGCCTTGTTTGTCAGAACGGGAAGGAAATCAATTACAGGAGAAATGTGACACAGAAATAATATCTGTAGAGAGGAGGCATGGGCTGTCACCAGGCAGAGGCCCTTTTTCTGTCCTTTACAGCAAAATCTGTAATGGCTGGGGGTGTCTCTGCCTGGGCATGGAGGCTTTGAGGTTGGGCCATGGTTCACCATTGTTTTGAAGGTAGCATTTGTTTGGGAGCCACCTGAAGCACAGTTATTATCTAATAAGAAGCTTTGATTCATTGACTACACCTACAGATAGAGAAATTGCTGTTATTTCACATACAGGGATTTACTGTGGTATTGAAAACCATAATTATTCAGTGTGCAAACTTCACTGTGTGCTAATGTGGGTCTTGTCACCACGGCTTCCTGGCACCCCTTTTAACGTGTGAATACAGCTGGTGGAGCAGGGAAAGGTGGTTGCTCCCAGGAGGATTCAAAGTGCTTGGTGGTGGAGCATCATACTTGCTGTCACTTGGGAAACCTGAGGCAGAGCATAGGAAAGGGTTCCCCCTATTCCAGTGTTTCTCTGCACCAAACCCTATTTTTGGTCCCACCACTGAAGATCATCAGTGATTCATTGTCACACAGAGATTCAGAAAGGGAAAATGTGAAGGTTTGTTGATGAAGAAAGCATCACCCCAAAAGCAGATGGCTCCCAAATGTGTGCACGTTTTACTCCTGAAAAAGCAGAGGGTGAAGTTTGTGCCTCCTTTCTCCTGAGCTGTTGTGCAAGTTGTCAACAGCCCATGTTTTTCCTCTTGCAGCTCCAGTTGTAAAGTACTGTTACACATTTTAAAGGTGAGACTGTAGTTATTCTGCCTTCTAAAGCTCACTGTCATCTGAATAGTAATATTCTCCCAGCTGTCTTCTGAAAGCCAATGCCAGCCCTGCTATTCCCATTAAAATAATTCAAAAGATCACATTTACTTTAACTATTGTCACTTCATTTATTTGCTTTCTGCTGTGAGGGCAAAAGCAAATCTCACCTGTAGATGGCAAAAAAGTAGCTAAATCTAATGCACTATTCTCTCAGATTATTTTACAATTGAGCAGTTTCTGTGCTAATAAGGTGAGAAACTGCTGGATTTGCTGCTGTTGTTTGAGGTTTCCATTTAACATGAGGAGTAAACATTAGTAGATTCTGTGACAACTTTTACCTACACAGATATAAGTGCATACTTTTTCATTGAGTTCTGTCAAGAAGAGGTTCATTCATCATCTAAACCAGTTTCTCAGCTCTACAGACAATCTTCTATTCTACTCTCTTTTGGTGGCTGAGGAGATAGGAAGATGGAGAAGAAATGGAGGTGAAGAAGGAGATGACAACGTACTTACTATTCAGGTAAACATGTTTATAAAATCATCATTTGTATTGCCCTAATTACAAACATTGATGATTAAATTTCTTGGATGTCAGAACATGGCTGGAATGACTTGGAAGAAGGACAAGTCATTTATTTTGGCTTGAGTACTTCCCTGCAGCCTGCTCGATGATGCTCTCCAGGGCAGCCTTTCCGTACGCACCGTGCCACTCAATAAGGCAAAAAATGTTGAAGGTGAACAAGTTGTCCTGTGGCATTTCTGCTTACATATCTTATTAAACTTTCCTGTTCCCATCCAGAATCAAGACAGAAGGACTCTTCAAAGCAAAAATATTTTTAGTGAAATGAATTTGAGACAGCTCTAGCCCAAGCAGCAGCCTCACACCGTGTCATTATCTGATTCCCTGCTGCTGAGATGCACCAGGGCCAGTTATTAATTGCGCATCCCCAAATTCCTGTGCTGGGGTTAAAATGACAACTTAGGCGTCAATCACCCTGATTTTGATCTGGTATAACAATGCCCCGAATAAGGAAAGGCCCAACAAAGTCCCTGTTTAGCTGGTTTTTCATTCTCACTCTGTGTGTAATCTCCATCAAACAGAAGTGCTGTTTTTAACTGTAATCTAAGCCTATTTGCCTCTGTACTGGAGTTGAGAGTAGCTAATGTCATCAGGCCACTGCAAACATAAGCAAACGAAGCTTTGTTAGGTAAGTAAATATTTTCTCTCTTTGACATGTGAATGAAATGAAATAGATATGAGTGATTGACTGACACCAGAGATGTCAGACCCCTTGGATGCCCCCCTCCTGGCCTAGTTTAGTCAGCGGTTTCTTCCATACATATTCAAAATGCCATTAGTTTTTGTTTATCCAGAACTCTAAATGAGAGAATGGTGTTTGTAATTTAAAGTGCTGATCTGTCCTCTCCTTTAACCTCCCTACTCCAAGCAGGGTACAGTCATCCAGTTTAACATTCAAGTCAAGTGAATCATACCATGAGCTTTCAGCGACACAATTGCATCATCTAATACAGCTCTACCATGTTTCTAAAACATCTGGTGCTCCCTACTTGGTGCTTGATCTCTTAGCCATATATTAGGAAGCAGAAACAAATCATCCACTTTGCATTCAGCAAAACATCTTTGTGGAGGACTGAAGTTAGGCTTCTACTTTATTTGCCTTCAGTTTGCTTCTGCAGTTCAACCTCGTCCCAGTTGTTCTGATGAGTCTCCAGCAGAGCCGTCTGCTCCTGCACATGATGATGTGCACCCTCCTGTTTGCACAGTCTGCTATGGCACTAGGAGAGGATCCAGCAGTGAACGTTTCAACCATAAATATTCCTGTTTGCTTTCCTAGGGAAAATTGAAACATAGTCTGAAGAGAGCTTCTGGAAGAAGCTGCAAAAAAGACCCTGACATCTTTCTTCAAGGGGCTGCACATGTGGCACAGCTGTTGATTTTAGTTATGTATTGTTACTAGAAGAGAGACATGAGATGTCTCACCCAATTTTGCTATACTTATACATCAGGGAAATGTACATAATTCTGTTGTTTGTGCCACTTTCTTCTCCTTTGCAAAATCCTTGTTGATGATCAATTGCTGTCAGCTGCAGAGAAGGTCCCCGTTGCATCCTGAATCATTCCTCTGCAGACACCTCTTCTGTGCTTGCTTTGGTGGATACATGGCGGTAGTGCAGTATTGCTGGCATGCTCGGATGACTCCTGGATCCCCTGTGGTGGCAAATCTTCCTCCTTAGCTTTTTTTTTTTTTCCCCCAGCTTCTGACCACCTACTCTTCCTTCCGTGGTGTCTGGGTGTAGCTGTACAAGTGCACTCGGTTTCTAGAGACATTCTGTTGTGCTGAAACAAATGTCTCCAGGCTTCACTGTGTGTCACCCACTCAGCTATCTCTTCTGTGTTCTGTTGGAGAGGAAACAAGAGCCCACTTTTCTTCCTCCATATTGGCTACTTACTATGGAGCTATATTTAAACAGAAAGACTTGTACATTCTTCAGAATTCCCTCTCCGTGCTCTTTCTTAGGGGTTTCCTCACAGCACCTGACAGGGTGGCCCTTGCTTAGGGGTTTCCTCATAAGCACAGGGTGGCTGTGAAAGGTTTGGGCAGCACAGGATATCCCTTCACCAGATTCCCCTGCCACCGTGCCCTGGCAGGGGACATCCAGATCAGAGAAGCTGGCCCTTAATTATCACATCTGCACTGACACCACCTCTGTCAGCAACCTATCCTTCATCTGACCTTCAGCATTTGCCTTCAGCACATCTTCCTATTGTGTTCATAGAAGTGCAGTGCGCCTGCATGGTGTGTGCAGTGTGGCAGGAATTTAGCAATTTGTAGAATAACTGATTGGCAAATGTGGGAAACAGCTCACGCAAACAGCAGAAATTCTGAAAAATGTAGTCAATTTTTGATTTAGGATTGTTGCACATCTCTTAAACCTCAATAGTATATGCAGCGACAACAAATACACCGCACGCCAAAAATGCTGCTGGATCAAAAGCCTCAGAATAATCATTCCAACCCACTCGACAATCCCAATCCTGCCCCTTTGCCAAAGGCGTGGGAAAATGAGTAAGACTTTGTAATCCTATCTGCAGCGGATCCAGGAATTTTTCAGGGGCTCTTGCACTGTATTAAGGACAAATACAGGGTTAATCTCAGAGAATAATACTATTATAGCAAGAGTTTTTATTGAATTTGTCAGAAGAATGCACTATTACATTTTTCTAAAAATTATAGAGCACTATTAATACACTGTACTTTCCCATGGTTTTTAAATTGTACATGTACCATACCTCCTGGGGTGTTTGATTAATATTCTAACACTATTTAAGTTAAAAGCGATCTTTCAGCCAATAGCCGAGCATTAAGTGCTGGGGAAAGATAATCTACTAATTTGGCCAATGTATTTGAATGGACTTGAAGCTGAGGCTCTCCTCTGCTGCCAAGTGCATTACACACGGCCACGGGAGGGCAGTGGATGACTTGGATATATGCGGTTTCTTTCTAGTTTTTATGTGGTTTTTAATCGTTTCGTTTCCCTTCCACTGAGCTCCTACCTTGTCAAGAAATGAAAATTTGACGCTGATGTGAGAAAGGGGACTTGATTTTCATTTCCCTCTCTGGGTTTGGCACATTTTCTTCATATTCTTGTTAGTTCAGCTTATCATCAATGTGCGGAGAGCGTGTGATACCATCCCTGGCACTGCACACAGGGCAAGAGGGGAGTGGGAAACGTGTTTGTACAACTCCCATGTTTACACAACTCTCAAGGTCAGGACTTCCTTACAACTAAAAAATAGCAGAGAGCACACAAACAGTTTAATGGCTATCTGTGGTGCTTACAAGTTGTCCTAGATGCACTCCACATTCTTCCCTCTTCATTAAAAGACCTAACCCATGTGCAGCACAGATTTCAGCCAACAAGCAATTTAATAACAAAATTCTATCTCTAGACCCTCCTGTGATTTGCTGATGGGCTGGTGTATCTTTTTGCCTCAGCTTTTTGCTAGTAAAGAGTAAAAATTGTCCTTATAATCAGAATTAAGCAATTTTAGTAAAAGCAAATGAAAACAGGTCTCCTCATGATCAGTGTTAGTGGCCAGAGGGTCTCTGTGATGGACAAGAGACAACTAAAAATGTCAGGACAAACTCTCTAGACTGACCCTGTATGCTGATCAAAGGTATGGAAGTTGTCAAATAGAATCGGAGGAAGTCCAGCCTAGCAGAAGCAGAAACAAGCCACGCATCAGCGGGACAAGCATACCATAGAGACCAAATATAAACGAGTTCTACAGTTCATGGCAGAAGTGATGTTTGAAACATTTGGAAGCCAGTTAAGGAGAACAAAGGCTGTTACTGTGGCACGCTGAGTGCGGGGAGGAGAGGAGAGCATCCGCAGCCTGCCAAGGCGGTATGAAATATAAGCCTGTGTCTCAATATACCAGAGGCTTCTGGGCTTTATTCCCAGAACTCCCACTGGTGTGTATGACCTTGTACCAGTCACCCACGCTTGCCATGCCTCAGTTTCCCTGTTGCAAAGTGGAGACAAAAGTACCTCTGAATGGCTGTCAAGGAGCTGATTTTGTAACTTTCTGATGCTGGGGAGAGGGTTACTGTTTGCAGTTGAGTAGTACCAGCTCTCAAGCATTTTGGAGCTTTTTGATATTTGCAGGAGAGTAGCCAGTCTGTGTTGAGGTGTTGCAGAAAAAGAAGGTTGCAGCAGAGGCAGAACTCACATTTCCCCAAGTACAAGCTCCATCAGCTAATTATAGAAGAACATCCCCTAGTAGCTGACAAGGTAGGAGCTCTGTGACTTGTGCCAAAGTAGTTTTGACTCCATGTAACTGGCAGTGTATGGATATACTGGCCAGATGCATACCAGTAGGTTATTGACCCATCATTTCAGCTGCCAGGTTGGCTGGTCACCAGTTCCCAATGCAAGGTTCAGCGTGCCCATGCTGACAGTAGAGGAAGCTCAGATAGCACTGGAAGAGCAAAAGGAGCTTGACCCTTAACCGTGAAGGGCAGATGAGAAACCACAGGGCGACTGATGAAAATCTCTATTTGGCCAGCCTGATGCTTGCTGGGTTAGACTCCACATGCCCACTGTGAGTGGATTGGACTCACGGTGTAGGTACATATGTGATTTATCTCTCAGTGTTTTTACATGGATTTACAAATCTGGTTTATTTTACACTGGGACTATGACCTCCCAGATCTGCCTTGGGTTGCAAAACGTTTCTTTCAGCTGAAGTCCTGGATTTCAGTACATCCAAAATTGCATCTAAACTTCAAGAAGCAGGATTTCTCTATCTCTGCATTGCTTTCATTATTCACCTATATCTAACTGAGACTCCGGGCTCGTACCCAACAGTAGTGCAAACCCACACACCAGTAACTGATTTTTGGGGGAGGCGGGGAGAGTATTTCTCTTATTAGATTTGTGTACCCTTTTCTGATTGGTTTCCTCAGTAGGCAGGTCAGTAAGTTTGTTGACAAAAATATAGAAACCATATTTTCAGAGATGTTTGTTTCTGTTACCTCCTTCAAACAGCAAATTTGGCATAGGGGTTGGTGACACTTTCAACTGTTTCAAATACTGAATATTGCATACTGTCAGCTGGTTCCTACCTACTAATAAGTACAGGTTTCTTTCTTGTGTGGGTTTTTTTTTTTTTTAAACTTTTTCTTATTTTTAAAATATTTCTACTATCTGGAGCTTTCCCCATCATCTCAGCAATCAGTTCTAAAAACTCAGCTCCTTGCTGTGAGGTCTTGGCAGCTCACTTGGCTTCCAAGATCTCTATTTATAAAGTAGGAACAATACTCTCTCATTTTTTCCTTTTCTGAGGAAAATTACACTGGAAACTTGTGAGTTTCCCATGTCCTGAGATAAAGAGAGACATACAAATGGCTATGGTGGATATTTTTAGCTTTTTCATATTGACTGCTGTTATCTTGGGAGCAATGTGTAAGGACATAGAAATGGTGCTGTGTAGAAGGCTGGAGACTTGCTGCAGTGCATAAATGTCCCTCCTGGAACATACCTATAGAGTTCCTGTTGAAGGAGTTCTGATGTTTCTGATGTTTCTCCTGTAAGAAACAGTTTTTGCTGTATGGAAAGGGAATTGTTTGCTATGGCTGGTACGTCTTTGTCAAGTGAAGGTGTAGGGAAATAGTACATAGAATAAACAAGTTTTCCCCAGAGCGGGATGCTAATTTTGACATGCTGTCCCAAATCCATAATGACTTGTAACATTTTTCTATTTGAGTATTACCTGAAAATCATTCACCTACACACCAAATCTTCTCAGCTGAATTAGGACAGTCACTTGAATTGTGGGAGATGATACTTCAGATTCCTTTTCTAATTCAAACTTGATCCAAATTCACCTGTTTTCCCCTGGACTGCTGTGTGGTCTGTAGTGACATGTTCCCAGTTCCTTCTGCTGAAGCTGTTCTGCTATGCGTAAGTGCTCTGTAAGTCCATAAATATGTTTGAGGCAGGGATGTGGTCTCCACAGTCCCCAGCACAACAGCTGTAGGTTCAGAACATAGAAAATGGATTGCAGCATCATATGCTCTCCCAAAACAGCATCCCCCATTGCCATTCTCTGAAGCAATGAGGGCTAAGAGGGACTACTGGGGATTTAGGGCACTGCTCTGAGCAGTGGAGGGTTTCAGTCTATCTCTCTGCTCTCATAGAAGCACAGCCATCTCCCTACCAATGCACCCCAGCCCCCATCAGTGCCTTCAGCATCAGGGCACGAAGTCCTCCCCATTACAACCCACCCCTTCACAGGAGATATTTTTTGACAGTGACTTCCCTCCAGTTATCTAGTCTTTACCAAAAATTACCCCAGTTGAAGCCTAAATTCACTGGAAATGCTGAAAAATATATTGATCTGGGTCAACTCAAAGGAACATATTGCTTCCGAGAGTTGTTTCTGTTGTCTGTAGAGCTGAAAGCCAAATGTTTCTTCCAGGCTTCACAGTAAAACTGGGCGGTGGAACGGGAGAGAGGGACACGAGGTCACCAACATCAGCTAGTCTACACTAAAAAATATTTGAGACAAGTCTGGTTTTGTTGCTGTTGTTATTTTTAAGCCACTAAATAAACAAGAAATATTAATGACATCAGTAATCCCTCCTGGACATATGCCTGGTCATTAACTTCTCTTATTTTCCTAAGCAAAAGCAACAGCATCACATTATGTTGATGTTTTTTCAAGAAAATATCACTAGTAAATAATCCTCTTAAGGAAGTGCAAGTGGCTGGAGGCAATGCTTGGGGCAAAAAAGCAGAAAGTGGACTCAAATCAAAACAACCTCTTCCCTCCATGCTGCTCTGCTGCTGGGCCACTATCAGAATACTAATACAAAGAGGTCTGGTTAGCCAGACACTGCCTCACAAAACAAGAGTTTGACCTGTCTTGATTGAAAAAAAGCTATGTTTGACCAGTGAAACCTGTCATGTCTTAAAACGGGTAGAGGTAGCAGGTGATTACAGTGTCAAAACAGTAGATCAAGTCCATTTCTGCTGAGTACCAGGGGAATTCTGACACATTTGACCAAAGTTATTCGTCGTTTTTACCTATGTCAGCCCTAGTTCAAATTCTAACAAAGGTGGGGCTAGCTGGTTTCAACTGGGTCTTCAAAAGTTTTTTTTGAGGTGTTCCCAATCTTAATTACTCTACATAAGTGCAATTTTAATGTAGCAAATTTCTAAGGCCAATGAAAGCTTCGTGCTTTGCCATCTCTTTGTCTTCACATCTAAAGAAGGTTCTGAGGAGACTTTCAAGACCTGTCTGCATGCATTTCTGTGTGATCTGCTCTAGTTTTGTCCGTCTCTGGCAGGGGGGACTCGATGGTCTTCGAAGGTCTCTTCCAACCTCTAACATTCTGTAATTCTGTGATTCTGTGACTATCCTTGTGCAGAAATAGGCTCTGATGACAATTACAACTTCCTGAAGAGTTGCAGATGCAGCTCAAGAGCCTGAAGGTGAGCTTTACAGGTGAAAGCTGCAGAGGAAGAGTAGGAGGGATAAGGCTTTCTATTCTCTTGAATTGAATTCATTACTAAACCCATTTCAAGTGAAGATTGCATTCAACCTTCTTGTTTTTAAACAGTTGTGCTTATGTTCCCTGGAAGCGCTGTGGTTTGCTGGAGACAGGTCAGAGCTGCAGGCAAAGTTCTTCATTTCTGGTGCTGGGAGCAGTCTTAAATTTTCATTTAGATATTTGGACAGTCTCAGGTTCCTCTGGGCTGTTTTCTCAGATGTGGTATCTAAAAGCTTCCCTCATTATCTGTTTTTTTCCTTCCCTTTCTAACATTCACTTTGGTTCTAAACTGAAAAACATCCTCATTCTCTAGACCTTCTTATCCCTCTCTGTCAGATTAATTTCTTACTGTGTAGTCAGTCGTGCAACTTCTTCCCTTAATTTTGGTTCAGAAGAACCAAACCTTGTTGAGCTTCATGTTTGTACTGCCCATCCTGAAAAAACTGCTTCACCTTATCTTTTTTTTTCTTTGCTTAGTGTGGTGGGTTGATTCTGGCTGGATATCTAGTGCCCACCAAAGGTGGTCTATCACTGCCCTTCTCAGCTGGACAGGAGAGAGAAAATATAACAAAAATGATCGTGGGTGGAGATAAGGAGGGAGAGACATCACTCAGCAATTACTGTCATGAACAAAACAGACTCAACGTGGGGAAATATATTTATTACTGATCAAATCAGAGAAGCGTAATGAGAAATAAACCCATATCTTACAAAAGCCTTTCCCCCCACCCTCCCTTCTTCCCATGCTTAACTTTACTCCCTAGTTCTCTACCTCCTCTACCCCCACCCCGAGTGGCACAGAGGGACAGGGAATGGGAGCTGTGGTCCATTCATCACATGTTTCTGCCACTCCTTCGTCCTCAGGAGGTGGACTTCTCACATTCTTCCCCTGCTCCAGCTTGGGATTGCTCCCATGGGAGACAGTCCTTCATGAATTTCTCCAGCCTGAGTCCTTCCCATTTGTGACAGTTCTTAATGAACTGGTCCAGCGTGGGTCCCTTCCATGTCCTTCAGGAACAGACTGCTATAGCATGGGTCTCTCACAGAATCACAGGTCCTGCTGGAAGCCTACTCCAGCAAGGGTTTCCCATGGGATCACAGCCTCTATTGGTCATCCACCTGCTCTGCTGTGGGGTCCTCCACAGGCTGCAGCTAGATATCTGCTCCATCATTAACCTACATGAGCTGCAGAGGGACAAAATGCCTCATCATGCTCTTCACCATGGGCTGCAGGGTAATTACTGCTCCCATGCCTGGAACACCTCCTCCCTCTCCTTCTTCATCAACCTGGATCTCTGCAGAGTGGTTTCTCTCACATGTTCTCACTCCTTTGTCCAGCTGAAGTTGCCTCCCCCCTCAATCTCCCCCCTCCTTAAGTGTCATCACAAAGGCACTGCCACTGTCACTGATGGGCTTGATCTTGGTCAGTTGTCATGGGCTTTACTGGACATAGGGAAAGCTTCCAGCAGCTTCTCACAGAAGCCAAACCTCCACCCTGTAGCCCTCACCTCCAGCTGCCAAAACCTTGCCATGCAAACCCAATACCGTTATCAAACTTTATCCTTCCTAAAATACTCTCCACTCCTCAGGAAGATGGGCATGAGATGTGTGTAATTCTAGGAAAGGGGACAAAGACTTCTGTAACTGTGTAGTTTAAGAGTGCCTACAATTTTTGTCCAGTGATTTTAATGAGCCTGTTTGGCATTGTTTTCACTCTAATGGAATTCAGCAAACCTTTTTTTCCACTTCTAGTTCAGGGGAACTAAACTCTCTAGGAAGTCTGTAAAGTTATTTGTTCAATTAGCCCTTCCTCAAACCATGGTGTCATTGGGGCTGGGTGAGCTGCTGGGAGCCCAGAGCACAGCCAGGAGGGTGTGCAGGAGACACAGCAGGACTGAGCGATGGGAGAGACTACTGTCTGCAGAGACTCTGTGATCTGTGTTTTGCAGAAGTTAGGAAGTGAGTGGTGAACAAAACAGAAAATTGTGGTAAGAAGAACAGCACCAAGGTTTAGCTGGTAATATAATTCTGGAGGATTGGATTTTGTCACAGGGATTTTTGCTGACTGTAGAATGGTTTGTGTTGGAAGAGACCTTAGGGATCATCTAGTTTCAAGCCCTCTGCCATGGGCAGGGACACCTGCCACTACACCAGGTTGCTCAAAGCTCCATCCAGCCTGGCCTTGAACACTTCCAGGGGAACACTTCAAGGAGAACATCCACAGCCTCTCTGGGCAACCTATTCCAGTGCCTCACCACCCACATAGTGAAGAAATGATACTGAACGAGTAATTTAAATGGTCATGTATTCACAAGTAGCCTTGCCTGGGTGGTCCCTTCTTAAGGCTGTCCAGACTGAGTGACTCGGCCTCTGTTTCTCAGAGCAGCAAAACACACAGCAATAAATGGAGTACATGGAGATTGACCCCAACAGAGTGGCTACCACAAAAATGCTGGCTAGCCAACAAAACAGGCATCACTGGTGCTTAGCCATCTTGCCTAACTGTAAATAGCTGATGTTTAAGTCAGGAATGAGGTTACTGCTATAGAACCAGAGTGGGAAAAGGTTCCTCCAGAGGGTAATACCCCACTCAAGACATGACACCACACATGCAAACACTCCCAGAAATGTCAGTTTTATGGAGTGTGCTCAGAAAAAGTATTGTGTGGACTATTTGATTGTGTGCAAGTGCCTTAAACCCAGCTGTCAAAGCAGCTGATGGGATACCTTGCATATCTACAGTTAACCTCATGCTCTTGGAAGCATCAGATCTAGTATATGAGTGTGGGACTGTTATTGAGGGGTGTGTAGCTGTAGTGATGTAGGTGGCTGACAGAAAAGTTTGAGTGCTACAGTAGTAAATTATAAGCAGAAAATGGCAATTCCTGTACTATCTTGGGTACCAAAAGAAATATAAAGAGCAGTGGTAATGTAATTAAGGACCATGTTGTAAAATACATGCATAAGACAGTTTTAGGGTCACATTCATTTTGTCATTTCCTAACTCCTGAACACATATTATTTTCTCATTTATTAATCTAATAATGATATAAATGGCATGATCTTAGATGCTTAGGTGCTGGTGAGTGTCTTCTCTCTTTCTATGTCAGTAAGGTAATGGCTTTTGGCATTTGCTAAGGGTCACGATAGCATTTGAGAAAGTGTTTTCTGAGCTAGGCATTGTGCTGACACTGGAGCAGATGTTCTATAGCACCTTCTGGACTAAATATCTCTTGTCTAGCCAGTTGTGACCATAGACCTGATGGTCCTCTGCTGGGTGGAATGCAGCTGCTGGTGTACAGCCATGGTCTGGCTGACGAAGTCTGACTTCAAGAGAAGACACAGTGGCAACAAACTGCTGGGTTTGTTGTACTTTAAGGTAGTAGTGGAGTTCTCTATTTTGTTTTCTATTTTTTTTTTCTTTTTTTCTTTCTCATTAGCTGTTGCTATTGCTCGAGTTCACTTTGCACCCAATGCTTTTTCCTGTGTTAGGTCTATATGGATTTTCCACCAGAGTGGAATTTGAGCTCGACTTTTCAGCTCTTGCATAGCCAACGGTGAAACTGGTGGCACTGGCTATAAGAATTATGAGCTTATTTCCCTGGTCCAAGAGAAGAGAGATAAACCAGTCCTTATATATTATGAGGCAATTATGTGAGCTAATGATCAAGTTTTCCTACTCAAATTGTAATTGCTATGCTTTTTATCTCCAGCCAGAACAAAACTGACACAGAGTGGCCAGGCCAATAATGACTGCCAGTTCCCGTTATACCTTTAAAAGTTGAATAATATATGTAGTGCTTGCAGTGTTTTAGTGGCACTTAACGTAGTCAAAGAGCTGAACAAGCAATATTGCATTTCACACTCATTTCTGTTAAGCAGGTGTTCACAACTGTCTTCCCCACCAGAGTTCCTACAGCAAAACTAAGGTCTGATGAGAGATAGGGGTGAGATTTTAGCTCAAGCACATCCATGCAGTAATTCAGCTTTCTGGTTTTCATACTGGAGTGAGACTACATCCATCTGCACCCAGTCATGTAAGTGTGCCTCTGATGGCTGCTCGTGTTTCCTCTGCTTCTTTTCAGTGTGGGTTTAATGGGGTAATGGGGAAAAATCTTGTAGTTTTGTTTTTGTTGTTTATTTATTATTTTTTCTGTCTGCATGCAATTTTGATACTTTGCAGTGAATGCAGGTACATGAGCTGTTAGCCTGAGTCTCCTATGGTTTACAACAGAAGACAGAACTATGTATATAATGAAGTTTTCCTAGCTAAAAAGGTAGATAGTCAACCTCATGTCTGGAGAAGCTACTGATGGGACTTGGACCACTGCAGTGGCAGCTGCTGCAGGTTCCTGCTGTGCTCAGCATCTCTTTGGACCCATTGCACACTGACCACCAGGCTCACTATGTGCTAGGATCATGATCTTTTCCTTCTCTGTCTTCTGGAATGGGAAGATGTCAGATAAACATAAGGAAGACTGTGTGAAGTACAACCAGCCTAACTGAGCTCTCCAGAGAGCATTTCATAACATCTGTGGTGTCTACGGTTGTAAAATCAAAAAGAGAAATTCTTACATATACTACAGAGGATTCGCCATATTCTGTCCTACTTATATCAGAAGGTCATGCTTCTCTCTCTGCCTTTTTTCTTTGGTGGGAATGTTGGAATTTGTTCTGTATCTCTTTAGCCTTACAACAAAAGAAACCAGACTTAAAATGTATTTTTAGACATTGTGTTTAGAGAAAACAAAATGACTGACTTAATGAACTACTAGTTTTAAGTACATCATCCTGGCTTGTATGAGAAACTCTCTGGCCAGCAGGAATAGGGAGGTGTTCATCCCCCTGTACTTGGCAGTGATGAGGCCACATCTTGAATATTGCGTTCAGTTCTGGGCCCCTCACTAGAAGAAGGTCATAGAAGTGGTGAAGCGTGCCCAGAAAAGGGCAATGAGGCTCATGAAGGGCCTAGAGTGCAAGTCCTATGAGCAGTGGCTGAGGGAACTGGGATTGTTCAGTCAGGAGAAGAGGAGGCTGAGGGGGGACCTTACTGCTCTCTACCACTACCTGTGAGGAGTAGGAGGGGGACAGCCTCTTCTCCCTGGTGATGTGTGACAGGACCAGAGGAAATGGCTCCAAGATGCACCAGGGGAAGTTTAGGCTGGATATTAGGAAACATTTCTTCACTGAAAGGGTTACCAAGCATTGGAATGGTCAGCCCAGGGCAGTGGTGGAGTTGCCATCCCTGGAGGCATTTAAATGGCATATGGATCTGGTGCTTAGGGACATGGTTTAGTGGTGAGCTTGCAGTGTTGAGTTGAAGGTTGGACTAGATGATCTTGAAGGTCTCTTCCAACTAAAGACATTCTGTCATTCTGTGATACTGAGAGAAAGATGGCAAAAATAACTCCTCAGCAGCCCAAGGCCCTGCTACCCAGCAGTATAAACACAATCACATGTTACTGACGTGGGGTGTAAATTTTTCCTTATTTGAATGTAAATTTTCATGATATGCAGGGAGGGAAATCAACTTCTCTATTTTATGCCAAGAAACAATGGAGGAGGGTGGATGTGTCAACTCGGGCATAGGGCAGAGCTCAGGTAGGAAGTACAGGGGCCCTGCCAAAAACTAAGACCAGTGGGAAAAAGTTCAATAACCTGAGAGAGGAGATTATGCCAAAAACTACGGTGTTGACAGTCAGGTTTAGAAAAGAGAATTTCTAAAAGAAAATAAACTACTTAATAGATCATGATGTGGAAAGTGATGATTTCTATTCTTAGTGAATACAAGGTAGCTTAAATTATTCTGTCTAATACAGTTCATTGGAAGGAATAATTTAAGCTACTCATAAATATTGTTGGGATCTCAGTTCAGTTTAACTAAGAAAATAATTGGGATAGCCTAAGAACCCAGTGGAAGTGGCTGATCAGTATGCATCTATAGGTGAGAGGATTGAAAGGCTGGCCATGAATAGTGAACACGTTACAGTCGTATCTGACATGCCATGAAGTCAAAAATAATAAAATATGACATCATCCAGAATTCTGGTCTAAATTATGCTTCCTTTGTCTCAAAAAGGAGTGTGAAGCAGAAGCTGCCATCTCGGTAGCATAGGTGGTTGTAAAAGTAGAAGGTGCTTCCATGTGAGTTACGGCTGAAGTGACTAAGACTGCTTAGTTCATAAAGATAAGGAAGTGGGAACATATTGGTGGAATATATAATACTGAAAATGGAGAAAGTAAATAGATTGCATACTCTTTCTGGTAATGCCAGGTGAAACGAATATCTAAACTGAAAAGTGCTATTACTACTTAGAATCCAAAGAAATGCTTTTTTTAACACAATGCAAAATTAACTTTTGAAGCTCATGGTGACTAGATATGATAATGCTCCAAGTGGTTAGCAGGATTAAAAACAGATTAGACATCTACTATTAGGGCAGCTACAGATAACTAGGAAGTCTACAGTCACATTAGACAGGATGAAAAATGCAAAAGGGATATAAACCCTTTTGCCTTAGTGAATACAGAAGCCATTCAAGAGACAGGAGTTAAGCAGACACTTCCTCCAAGAGCACATTATCCTTAATTATCTGTATGAAGACTTCTTGCATCTTTCTTCAAGCCATCTGTCACTGGACATTACCAAACTTTGATTATTTGGCTAGCCTGTCTTTTTGATGGGGAAATCTGATAAAGGGGAAACCTGATAAAAATTGGTGAATGTGTCAACTGTACAGCTTTCAGGACAAAAATAGATACAATGGTTGCGTAAATTGTAGGGGTTTTGTAAGCCTTGTCAGAAGCTAACTTATTTAGAGGGTGAAGAGGAAGAGTCTGAGAACTATACAGCCCAGAAGATCTAGGAAATGGAAAGAAAAAGGAAATATTATGCTGAAAAAAAAATATATAAGGGAAGATAACTCATTTTCTGGGCAGAATGTGGGCTAGAAGAGGTGTAGAGCTGGGACTAAGGAAACTTTCCTCTTGATTTGTGCCCTGCTTAGGAAACAGGACATTGTATACCTACCTGTAAATTAAAAGGATTCAAAGAGATAGGTGACTGCATCATCAATTTTAACTACTTCTAATTGCCAGAATATAGGCTAATTGATTTAGACAAAGAGGTAACTCCTTGTCTGTTCTGCTCTATCCTATTCTCTTTATTGTATCACAATAACAGTAACTTCAGTGTGTCTATACTAAGCAGTGCTTATTTTAATTTATTTTTTTTTTTTTAAAGTTTGTTTTCTTCCCAGGGTAAAGAATCATGGCAGCATCTGTTGCAGGGTCTTCCAGATTTTTTAAAAGGTACCTTGCTGATAGTGTTAAAGATGACAAAGATGGTGAAACGTGCTCTGCATATGGATCAGGGGAGAATTAGCAATGGTTCATCACTCCTGTGAGAGTTCATTTGGCTGCCACAGACTGGCCCATGAGAATATTTCTGGAGAGATGAACTTTATCTAATAATAAAAAGTCCGCTGACCTGCTCTCATGTCGCAATTCCTGTAGCATGAATAATTGCACCCTCTTGTATAATTGGCAACATTAAGAGTGCTAAGTGAAATAATTAGGAAAGAATCAGATTTCACAAGCACACCATGCTCTTACTTTGAGGATTTTATTCATACCTCTTCCCCTCTCCTGAATAGTCACCACTCGGCTGTGCTTCTGCTGGGAGACATGGGCAAGCATCTGCCTCGGCAGCTCCTGCCAGCCTGACTCTGGCAGGGTGTCAGCAGAGCCCCAGGATAATGCATGGCATCTTCAGAGTATCTGGCCTTCAGCGTGCCAGCAAATGTGTGGCGAGATGTGAGTCCGTGGCATGGAGTTTTGCACCAGGTGCCTCTGATGCCTGGAACTGGGGTTTTCCAGGGCTGGAGGTAGCAGTGTGCTCCCAGGCACTGCTTCAAATTAATGAAGATTGATCCTCCCCTCCCAGATCTCTTAAAGAAGTGACAGTAACACATTTACGGGAGAGCAGCCATTCAAAGCCACCTGTGTGTAAGGACGTAGTTTTGTGGTGGGTCACGTACGTGGTGGGAGTGTGCCATCTTTGCTGGGTCAGTCTGAAACCAGAAGAGAAAAGTCCCTGACCATCTGGCAGGATGCAGCTGGCATCTGGGGTAGTTTCAGGTCTTTTTGCTGGTTGCAGGGCAAGGGAGAGCTTGACACAGAGCAGTGTGAACAGTTCCCAGACAACCCCAGAGACAAACTCTGTTGATGTGTTCCAGCTTCGACTGGGACTGATCTGTGTGGATAACATGTTTGACAACCATCCGCTGCCCTTAAAAAAAAAGGAAGAAAAAAAGAAGAAGAGAAGAAAACCCACAGAAAGACAGGAAATATGAACTGCTGAGATGTAACTTGAAATAAGGTGAATGTGAAATGTAGTATGTCACTTCTTAGGTCACATGTTGGGGAGGGAATTTGGCATATTGAATCATATAATGCATACAGTCACGTGCACTGGATCATGCAAGAGCTGTGTCCTGAAACATGCTGGGTCTCAGGCCGGGAGAGCAGGATCCTGCAGGAGTCACACTCTTCACACCCCACACTGGTGCTGTATCTCCCCAGCATCCGTGTGTGACTGGCAGTGAGGGGCATCTTGCAGACCGGGGACTGGGAGAGGTGGTGGTGCAACGCCTGTGCCACTGCCTGGAAGGTGATGCAGTGAATTGGGAGTAAGGGGATACCAGCTGAATAGGTCTCATAGGAAATACCTGGCACCCCCTCTGCTATAATATGAGAAAATATTGAAATTAGTACAATCCAGTTGTAACCTTGGGAGACATAGGGATGGGGGGCAAAAAGAAGAGCTGTGGATTTTCTGCAGAAATACCAGAACCAATAGTCAAACCAACCCCTTGTGAACACAGAAGATAAGGACATGGGAAGGTGACCAAAGAAGAGGTGACCTTCTCAAGATCCTGCACTGCCATGTGTTTGTGATCTTTGCTGCTGACCTCTGGCTATCTGAACCCATTTAGAAGAGGCCAGGGGAATGAATGACAGCAGACAGTTGTCCTCTGGTCCAGTTCTGGTGTATCTGCTCTAGCTTATTGTCTCTGTAACTTTTCTTTTGTGTGGCTCTCCCAAACACATGTACACTTCTCACACATAGTATCCATTTCTTCTCGACCCTTTCCCGATTGACTAGATAATCCCCCCAGCCCATTTCTCAGCACAGTCCCCATGTTATACTGGAGTTTGCCTCCTCAGCTCATTCCACTTTAAATGTTGATATGCACCAGTTGTTCTGCTGATGCCTCATTGTATGCCAGCATTAGCTTGGGATTTGCTTTCACAGGCTTTGGTAAAGAGTGAAAACAGGCTTTGGTGAAGACAGAGTGGACAGTGAAAAACAGACATACAAATGTGGCAGAATAGCTCTGAAATGAGGACTAACATCACAGGTTTCTCAAGATTATAAGTAGTCCATGCCCCTCTTCAGGGCATCTGCTGGGAAAATACTGCAAACCAAGTCCCAGCCACTCTTTGTTATGCCAGCTATTCCTGCAACCCAGTCTAAATACAGATGTCTTTTTCCCTTACGATCATTAATTTCTATACATCAACATATAAAATAACAAAGATTAGGGGGGGAGAAAAAAAGGTTTCTAGTCAGCTAAAATATAAGGGGAGGGGGAATTAATATAAAGAGGGGGTTCCAAGGCATGAAGGCATCAGGCTGCCTACTGGGAATGGAGGAAAGAACTCTACAGATGAAGATTTATAGGTAGATTTCTAAATGTGCTCAGCTGAAGATGTTTCAGAAAGAGAATGGATCCAGTTTCTTAAGCTAGGTTTTAAGCTGGATTCTCCCAGTCTTAACACTCTTTTATTTTGGCAATTATAGCATTTGTGTTTATCCGCACTTCTCAAACTTTGTGTAATCTGAAGAGTTTGCAGTATCACGTTGTATGGCTGACTCAGACGCTAGAAACAGCTTATGTAGTGAGATTATGTAGAGAGATATTTAGCATTTTTGTCACATTCTTTTCAAAATGTCACATAAATAATTTCTGTATTATTTTTGTTTCTACTAGCAGCAGCTGATGCAGTATCATTGTGCTCTACATCTCTTTTGATTTTACCATTCTTACATGGAATAGAGAGACCAGAATGGCAGGAGGCACATGATACTAAATGATGACTTACCATGTATTTAAATTAGTCCTCTGCTTTTCACACAGAAAAATATAAACTAATTGCTATTTCTAGTAGTAGCAGACAGTTCTGATTAATATACAGTGAGCTCATAATGAACTAATTTTGTCTGTGTTTTACTGATGATAAACTAATGTGTCATTAAAAATTAGAGGCATGCTGGACATTCAAAACACCGTAACTTTGCCAATATTTGGAGCATATGGCTGGGACCATCTTGCCTTATGATCTAAAGGAGGTGCATACCATTTCTGCATAGCCTGCTCTGACTGTACAGGGAAACTCACTGTGCCTGGTGCTGTTATGTCGGCTGAAAGAGTTGAGCTCAATGCTGTACAAAGGACTCATAAAGTAGGATTGCAGAATGAAGAAACTGATGCTTGGTGCCTGGGACTGGCTTTTATTCCAACCTGTTTTCTTCAATGGGAAATGGGTAATTTGATGGAAAAAAGTAATTTCCCTTGAAATTGTTGCTTCTAAAGTAAAAACTATAAACTGCTTTTCTTCTGCAGACAATTGAAAAAAAAAAAGTTTCTAGATTCTCAGCAAAATCTCAAAATTCTGCACCAAAGGCACCCAGTATCTAATCACCTCCCCATGTGCCTGTCCCTCCTGACTCCTGGAATAGCTCCACAGTGGGTCAAGCAGGACACCTTTGTGAAGGTCATGTTTTGAGATGCCCTTTCATCTGGATGTAAGATTCAAAGTCTGACAAGTTGTGCTTCCATATCACTTTTTTGCCATGTCACACTTACGCCTCGGTCAAATGCTGCCTGCTTAAATTATTAGCATTGTAAACTCTTATTACGTTCGGCATGCACTTCATATGTCATTGGCCTCCAGCTGTTGGTGCTAGCGTAGGAGAAGACAACTTGACCCTAGGTGGAGAAGAGGAGTGTTATGGGAGACCTTTTGCATGAGACAGCCTGGGAAGCTGTCCAAGGGCATGCATGTGTAAAGAGCAGCTGTGAAAGGTAGGAGTTGCACACAGAGCCGTGCTCTATCACTCATATTAGCAATTTCCTTATCGTTTCACACTTTTCTACAATATCAGCCAAGACCACAGCTGACATGGTAGTATAAGCTAGCCATTAATGCATTAGCTGCTGTGTGATACCGGCACTTTCCAAGCAAAACCAGACAGCGCAGTGGATGAAGAGCTAACAGCCAGTCCAAACAGTGTGCCTCATGTTGATAACTCAAGGGACGGACACATTTCACTTTGGAAAACTAGTACCGAGGCCAGGCCATTTCTCCAAAGGGAAGGAGTGTGGCCACCTCAGTGGCAGCAGAATGGCTGAGACTTTTTTATGTGGAAGAGATGTTCCTTTGACTCATCTGGAAGTCACTGCAGATTATGAAAAGGAAATTTTGATGGAGGGAATCTACATGGAAAGACAGGAAATCACAGCTCCTTGACAGTTGTACCTTGACAGAAAGAAAACAAAATCATCCCAGGAGGCAGGAGGTGATGAGAGAAGGAAGCTGGGAGCAGCAGAAGAGCCAGGAGCTGCTAAATAGCTTTGGTCAAGGCATGGTGACAAATCTGTAACAGAGGGGAAAAAAGCCAGGGGAAGGAAAGCAGGAAGGACAATAGTAAGTCAATATTAGGACCTTTGACTCCAAGTTTCCCCTGAGCTTTGAGCTGGAGAAGTTTTTCTTTTCTGTTGTCATAAGAACTGTTGCACAGTTTTCAGGAGCAAAATGACTGCTGGAGATATATTCGTTGTGGGCCTCTTTGCAGTAGAGGATGGCCCTTTGTATAGAGTTCAGCTGCTTGGTAAGGTACTATGGGGGATTTTCAGGAGCACAGCCCAGAGCCTATAGGGAATGGAAGGGGGGGAACATTTCTGTCACTAGTAAAACACTGTGACTTTGCAGCTATGGGACCTATGGCAGTCAGAGAAAGAGACAGGTCTCATGTTCTTCCTAACACTAAATCAGACCTGTAGCTGACATGTTAAGGATGCTTTAGCACTAGCTTCCTCTCCACCTCTTTTAGTTGAGTAGACTGTATGTTTCAGAGTATTTTTATAGCTTTGGTAGTAACGGCGTAGTCATAATGTAGTAACCAGGAGGCAAAAAGTGGCTATTATATCATAGAGAGGCTGAGGGAACTGGGATTGTTTAGTCTGGAGAAGAGGAGGCTGAGGGGAGACCTTATCACTCTCTACAACTACCTGAAAGGAGGGTGGAGTGAGGAGGGTGCAGCATCTTCTCTCAAGTAACTAATGACAGGACTAGAGGAAATGGGCTGAAGTTGCACCAGGAGAGGTTTAGACTGGATATGAGGAAGAATTTCTTTACTGAAAGAGTCATCAGGCACTGGAATGGGCTGCCCAGGGAGGTGGTGGAATCACCAACCCTGTAGGTATTCAAAAACCATGTAGATGAGGCACTTCAGGACATGTGAAGTGGGATGGTGAGGTTTTTTTTTGTGCGTGTGTGTTTTTTGTTTGTTTGTTTGTTTTGTTTGTTTGGTTTTGGGTTTTTTTTTGGTGTGTTGTTTTGAGTTTTGGTTTTTTTTTGGCTTGTCTTTGGTTGATAATTAGACATGATGGTCTTAGAGGTCTTTTCCAATTGACAATTCTGTGACTGTGATTCTGTGATTCAGATACCATTTCTTCCATTGCACATACACATGCCCAATTATTTATATGTATATCCATTTATGACTTACATGTACATGCTTAAGCATATGGAATTTCTTTTTAGGATTATTATTTCTTGGAAAAAACCTGACTATCCTATAAAGAAAATCTTTTAAAACCAGAGATGCATGAAGATCTGGAATGCCCAAATGCCAGAATGACTTGGGAATGTGGCTGCCACCTGCAATCTGCACTGGACTTTGGTTTCTGGGGAAGAGACTGTTCCCAGTCTCCAAAAGAGTCTGATGGAAGACTGCATTAGTCCCAAGCCCTGGGGAAGGGGGGAACAGGTCAGTATTTGGGTTTGGGCCCCCCTTTCATTGCTAATTGTGTGAACTGCAGAGTTATGAACTCAACTGAGCGCCACTGCATTTCAGGTTACATAATACAGCAGGATGGGAAGCGATTGAAAAGTCTACAGATAAAATCAAATGTGAGGGAAGGATGAGAACATGGCCTTTCTTCTAGCTATGACTATTTTGTTGTGTCTGTTATCTAACCCTGTAATTAGGACGGCATTCAGAAAATGCGAACAAAGTTGGTATTCTTTTCATAACCCCCAAATCTTTCCATTGCTGCATGAAACTTTTGGCTTCAGCTTTTCCCTGTTCATTAACCATGCCAAAATTTTTAATCTAACACCACTGTTAAAGAGTGGCAGGCTTCCAGGGAAATATATCAGCCAGGCTTATTAATTTCATGCCAAGTGCTGGAGGCGTGAATGTAGAGAACGCTGTTTGAGTTTGGATAATAGGAATCAGGCAGCTTAAAGGCAGGGGATAAAGATCAGGAGCCCTGTGTCTCAAGAGGAGGAGCAGGTGCAGGCTGCAAGCAAGGCCTTCAGGCCCAAAGGGGCAGCCAATGCTTAAAACAATCCGCAGCGCCTTTCCCTCCCCCCCCTCCTTTTTTTTTTTTTTTTTAATTTGGCATGTGCCTCTCACAGCTTAACAGCCCGCTGCTCCACAAAGAGTGGTAAACAGAGAAAGGGAAATTAAAAAGGGAAGTCCCATGATAGACAAAAACAAATTAGGGCAAACAAATTACACAGAGTCAACAAATAAACAAGGGAACATCTGTGAATATATTTCTTGGATTTTCTGATTCTGAAAGCAACCTGAGAAACAGTGGAGGGATGTATAAAATTTAATCGGGGAACCAAAGCTCTCCTCCTCTCCCCCAGCCCCTCCTTCCCTGGGAAGGTTGAGTTGCAGCAGGGGATACCTGTGGCATTGCTGGGGACCCCACTGGCAGGGCACATGTCATAGCTTTCCTCGTCCCCATCCGAGTCTCACTTCTGCTATTCCCACCAGTGCCAGCCCTGTAGGCTCCCCCAGGAGTGCTGGTAGTGGCTGAGGCACCCTCCATGGGTGGTGGGAAGGGATGAGGCTGCAGCCACATTAGCACGTGAGGGGTTTCCCTTTCCCTGCTGCCTCCTCCAGACACCAAGGCTGGGGAGTGACAAGGCAGCCAATATTTTGTCCTCCAGCTCCTTGATATATCACTTATATCCCTATATATGTGTATGTTTGTATACATTTAAATAGAAATATATATGCAAGTATATATATAGTACGTACATACATGATTTTATATAGAGATATATGGAGAGATTCATGAATACAGATAAATAGACACAGATCCTAAACATTTTGGGTTTTCTCTTCTGGGAGCTTTTGCTGGGATGCCTCAGGTTCTGAGATCACAAAAGTATAAACTTGAGGTCCGGTAGAAATTCCAAGACAAGCTCTTCAGAAATGAATCTGGTGAATCAAAAATAAAAGCCCCCAAACAGCTGTATTTACCTTTTATGCATACACTGTCAGAAAAAGACAGTTACTTGCCTTTTGTTGTGGGGATATAGAACAAAAAATATGGAAAAAACCTTGAATTTTACAAACCTATTATTTGTTTTGGATTCTAGAAATGTATGGATTTTTTTTTCAATTATTTTTTTTTCTTTCTGGAAGTTCACAGAAACAGTCTGAAGTCAGAAAAATCCATGCGAGGGGCACTCATCTGAGAGTCCACCCAAAAGCACAAAACAAGTATTTAATTTCTCTCTGGAGCTTCACATGGCTCTGAATAATTTTGTTTCTCCCTCATATCAATTACACTAAAAGATACTTTCAAAGGAAATTATTATGTGGACAAGCACTCAGAAGAGATATATCAATAATGTTCAAGTTTTCTATGCAGCCCTTAATTTACCCACTGCATAACTAGCTTTAGTCGTATGTTGCATAATATTTTTCCCACAGGGCTGTGGCCTTATTCTCTGCACGGAAGGGGCAATACTCATTTAACAGGCAACTATTCAGTACTTTGTTTTTGACTTATTCTGTGTGTGGTCTCTGCATACTATTCAAAGTCAGCTCTTCAGGCAGAAGTTGCTAATTTTCTTGGGGTTTTGCTGTATTGTCCACCACTGAGGTTTTTGCTGTGCTTCAGAAGCCTTGTTTTGTTTTCATGTCTCTCCAGTGAGGCTGGTGATGGTGATAGTGCTCTTGCTGTCTTACAGATAAGGAGTGGGGGCAACAAGGAGCTGCCAATAGACTTCTTTCAGGTGGTCAGTTTGAAATGCATGGGACCTGGGCTTTATTTTCCCCAACTGCTCATATTTATATTTAGGCATATACCTATAAAGGTATATAAAGGTACAGCTGCTGTTGACACATCTTTTCTTGAGAATCTCTCCCCACCACTCTGCTAATTTCTGATCACCAGTTCCTTGACCTGTTTGTCTCAGATTTTGCTTCAGCTTGTTTTCCCATCTTGGTCTTGGCACACTACGTTGTGTAAGAGTAAGGCTCTAGCCTTACTTTCCTGCCTAACTCTTGGTCTCTCTTTCACTCCCTGACACCATTCACTCTTTTCATGGTTTTTGATAGATGCAGCTTTTTCTTCTTTTCCTCTGAAGTATTACATAGGCGTGTCACAGAAAACACAGGAAAAAACAAGTCTCATCTTGCTACAGACCCCAGTTACAATACTGAAGGATAGTCCTGTGCAGTAGCATGTCCTACATAAAAATAATTCATCCGAAGGCAGCAGTCATTTCAGGTGAGTAACCCATAGCTGTTACAGTTGGGGGGGCATCTCCCAATCACCAGTTTCACTTTTGATGTAACTAACACCAATTAAAGAGGTCCATCCAAGTAACGTTAGTGAAAATGAAGAACTTTCTTATTTCTGGTAATTTTAGGGATGGAGCTAAAATTATATTAACTGATCAGGAGTCCTCTGGGCACTTGAAGGCATCCAAAACTGTCCTGACTAAAACAATAAAAATTAAATTCCAGACTAGCCCAAAGGTGAAGCAGAAACATGGGGCATGGCTACAGGTTAGTTCCTGCCTTACAGACTGACGCTGGAACTTTCCCCATAGATTTTGACGCTTAGTTGCTCAACTCCCAAGAGCAATTTTTAAATGCAAAATCTGGGAGAGAAGTTAGAATTCAGCTTGCTCTGAGTAAAATGCATTTATCTGAAAGGAAAATCACATTTTTGAAATGCACTTTCTGCCTCACAGCTTTCATGTGGCTTGGTATGCAGATCAAACTGAGTAGGTGCTGGATAAACATGATCAGTAAAGGTTCATATCAGACCAATGCACACCAGACTGGTGGCTTCCAGTGTTATCCAGAGTGGTTATACCATGCAGAAAGAGGAAAGTAGATGAGGCAGTGAACACTGTCGCTTTCTTTGTGTGTGATCAGACTGGCTTGGTCAGGTGCTGTAACAGAACTGCTGAAAAAGTTGAAGGAACTTTTCTAAGACTTGCTAAGGAAGGGAGCTGTAGAAAGAATGAGGTTACAAGAGTCTGTGCATACCAGCATATTCCAGACACTTATGTTCCTGCACAGTTCTGAACACAATAATAAGAAGTGTCATTAGGAAAAACAAAAGAGTCACCCAGAAGCATACTGTAAACTTTCAATTGAAAGTTTTAAAAGGTAGGGTTTTGTACTGACAGTTGGTAAAAACATTGGCTAGAGTCCTTTTATTTTTCCTGTTATTCTTTCATCTGATTGTGGATGAACATAGACCAGAAGCTTAATAAGTTTCTCTGGTTGGTCTATCCAAGACTAAGAGGAGGACAGGAATCCAAGATGAATTTGGCTTTGAGGGGTTTTGTACCTTGCCCAAATGGCGTCTGTCTCCTTGGGAACACTGCAAAATCCTGCTCCATCTCAGCAGAGCATAATGAGACATTTAATGCCATCACACAGTTGCAAGGCCCTTTCTGTCCCACCAAGACAATGTATGTTCCCAGTTCTCAGTGCATACTGGGACATTGATTAATGCAAACTGACAGAGGGTTCATCCTCATGCAAAGGCTTTGGAAAACATGTGGTGGGATGGGCAGTCTTTTGGTATGGAGAGCACATATCTACTTTCTGCCAAGAAGGCTCTTCATCAAACAATGAAGCCACATTTTGCAATTTCCATTTGCTCCCAGTTATTGTAGGCAACTATAATGCCCATCTGTATCTCCTTATGTAGTTACAACAATTTCCTCTTCAAAGTAGGTTTTGTCTCATTTATCCGTATATTTGTGCTCTACTGGTTATGGTTTTCTTTACCTAGACTTCATCAATGCAGAGCATAAATTCTCTCTCTCATCACCTCTAGGAAATGTATTTCCATTGCATGGGCTGCTACAGCTCTAATTCAGATGAACTGCCAGTGTATCACTTGATAAGAGAGAATTCTATGTTTAATACCTGTTTTCTGTTAACTTTGTTAGTGGACCAGACTGTGCCTGTGCCTTTAAAATTCAGCTTGTTTTCTTCTTAGGACCACAGGGTTCACCTGAGGCATCTTTGCAAACCGATTTAAGACATGAATGATTAAGCAGGAGGTACTGTGTCTCTCACAGCTACAGAAGTCTACTAGAGTCTGTAAGTAGTGGGCACACACTTTCACCTTTTCAGGAGAGGTCTAACAACTATATGTTTTTGGCTTGCAAAGAAAAGGGTTAACTGCAGCAAATTCATGTTTAAAGCATATTACCTAGCTTCTAAGACTGAAAAATTTGACCATAACCACCTCACCTGAAGCTTCATGTGTTGAAATTTAAATGCTTTAGCATTATCTGCATGACGCTTTTTCAGTATCTTTCCCTTCCTTTCACCCCCAAAATTATTTGAACAATTTTTTTTTTTTCAAATTTCTTCTCTTTCCCTTAACTTCTGGGCAATTTCAGGAACTTCAAAAGCTAAATAACACCTGTTATAAGCAAGTCCCATATTCCCTAGGGATGATATTAACTTGAGTCACCTATGGTTTTACAAGTCTGTCAAGCACTGTGGTGCCAGTTACACTGGAGGGATTACCTGCATGAAGGGAACATAAAGCCTCCAGTGGTATTAAGGGAGATGGCAAAAAGTCACGAATCTTTCTCTCTGGATACCTATAAAATCTCTCCTGCTAGCATCTAACAGTGTGCCAGGAGACAAAAAAGTAACTTCACACATCAAACAGCTCCAGAATCTGCCTTTCCAATGCACAGCTGTGAAATGAATGCCACCAGCCTGTGTTTCCTCATGGTCATACCTCAGCTGTCTACATGGCACTACTTAGCTCTCCAGCTTTTCTTGTTTTCTCCAGGCACCAGTGACAGGAGGCTGTGGTAAGGTATAGAGGGATAGCAACAGAGATCTTGGGCGTAAAGCCTTTCAGAAGGAGGTAAATCCTACTTCAGGAGAGGGAGACCACTTTGGGATGGAGCTGGATGGCTGTCAGGAGGCAGTGGAGAGTTTTGTGTTGTAGCTAGTGGCTTGTGGAGGACGTGCTATTGGCTCACTGAATGTAGAGACAGCTGCAGCTCTGCCTAGAGTTGTCATGATGTATTTTATGAGGACTTCAGACTGAGGTAGAAAGATGTTTTGTAGCAGATCATGACTTGTTCTTCCTCTTTCTTAAACTCCCTGCTGGTGCAGGATATTTTTTGATGGCCATTTGCAAAATTTCTTGATGGATATTTATCATCCCATTCAATCAGCAGGATTTCATAAGAATCTGAGTGCCACATATATGTATATATACTATATATGTAAGTAGATAGGCATGTATATCAGCTCATGAATATATACAATGATTGCAGTGAACTTGCCACCGTGCTTAGTTATTTGAACCATGGAGGCTCAAAAGCCCTTAGGTTGCTATACAGCCAAAGGTTTCCCACACTTCCTCACCTTTTCATCAGCAAGGCTATTTGGGGAGTAAGGAGTTACTTTCAGCGAGGAAAGGGATTGGATCTGGCTCTTAGCCACTCATGTGGACAGCAAACACCACTTCAGAGGCTGATTCCCAGTGGGTCATGAAGGGAGGCAATGATTCGCTGTCTCTGGTGTAATTGTATTCCCCCAACCCTCCGCCTTCACCTTTATTTTTGGTAACAGGTGCTCACAAGAAGTAGTGCTTATGAGATCTGTGGACGCTGTAAATGGGTGCTACTCTGATGCATGCGCATGTGCTTCAAAGACCTTTTCTGAAAATAGACCTTTCTTTGTTTAACAACAGGCTGTGCTTGTTTACAGGACTGCAGCACCAACCTGAAAAGCAGGAAGGGTGGTGAAGGCATCTATCTCTCTGCATTGCTACAGATAACTTAGCTTCTTGCCTGTTCACAAATTTAATGTAATTGAAACACAACACTTGGTATTTTAGATACCTTGAATATGTCAGAGAGCAGATGAGCCACTGCTGATATTCACAAATCCCATTACTGGCAAAGGTTGGTCAACCTAACCCCGTGTTTGGAAACCGTAAAGGCAGAAGGCCAATGAGAGGCAACTGTTACTTCCTTCCCAGCTCAATAGTCAACCCACGGGTTGGAATTTCTCCATCTAACACATCTGCTGTTCAGTTAAACAGGAGGCCAAATCCTCTGCAAGATTCACAAAGAGGAGAAACCTACTCTTAAAAAAATAAAAAGTGCCTTTTATTAACTGCTTTCAGAAAGACTAGAAAGCATCATGACAAGTCTTTAATGAAGAAAAAGAATTATCAAAAAAATGACCTTGATGGCAGCCCTCCTGATTCTGAAGAGTTAAAAAAATAACCATGACAAAAGGTTATTCTTAAATTAAATGGGTGGGTAAAATGATTGTATGAGATGAAATGACACATAACTGGGGCTAATAAGGCCTGAATCATTCTGGTCTGATTCATTAAGCCCCTGAACTGAATGTCAGTATCCTTTTTTCTATACCAGTGTTAAATTCCATTGTGAAGTACGGTCTTTTCAAGAAAGGTGTTTTACCTGGAAGTTAATGGACAAATCTAGACTGGCGGGTGGATGTTTTTATGAATCAGACTTTGAGCTAAGTATCAGACTTTGGTAAAACTTAAGCCATATGGACATAGACATTTTATTTGATTCATAGTTTGATTAGTTTAAGAAGAAAGATTAAAGCAGGAATGAATGGCTGTGTTAATGAAAGCTGATAGGTCTTGGAATGGGCTTAGTTACAATGTTGATCTCAGTTTCTCAAAAATGTAATGTCATTATCCAGGATTAGAGATTGTAAGTGAGAAAAATTTTTTTCGTGTACATAAATTTGTTCCCAAACTCTCTTATTGGATTACACTGAAGACTTCAACACCACTATGTATAAAGTAGCATGAGACAGACAGATGAAGAAAACAAACAAGCAAACCTTTTTTGAATTAATTGAAATATTTTCTTCCTCCTTCGGCACATTTTCACTCCATACAGTGTGAATTAATTTCCAAGTTTTTATCAGAAGTGATTCTGGGTTGCAAGTTAGGGTTCGTAGGCTACAGGTGATTTCTCTCTGCCTTCAAGTTTCATAATTTGAAACTATTTTCTTGTCCCTGTTTCTGTGGCACCACAGGGCTAGAGGAACCTCACTGACCATCTTGTGTGACCTCCCTCAGGACACAAGCCAGGCTTCCCCTCCATGTTGCTATGCCCAGGCAGATTCTACATATTTAGAAACATATCCTGAAATGTAAGCTTTGAGGGGTCCATAAAACTTCACACTACGATTCTTTTAGGTGTTGTTAATGCTGCTTTTAAAATATCTATTTCCGCTTTTTCCTCTAGCTTTGACTTCTATCTCCTGGATGTCTTTTTCTTCTGAATCAAAAAGCCATGCGAGCATCAGAGATCACTTCCTCATGAAGGCACCTGATTACAATAATCAATCATTTCTTAATTCTTTTTCTGCTTAAAATCATATAACTAATTCCAGAGTCTTCTACTATGAGACAAATTTTCTGAGTGTTTACTAGAGCTTGAGATTTTGCCCAGTGTTTCCAAATTCCACTTGCTCAGACCCTCAGCATTTATGCCTCCCATCTTCTTGGTTTTGTAGTTTATGAGGCAGTGGTTCCAGGGATGTTGTAGCTCAAGGCAGGTGAACAGATGAAAACCACTGTCTATCTAACTATAACTATTTTCTTTTGTGAGCAGCTTGACAACACACTAATGCAAGAGAGAAAAAAGTCAGGATGCACTATGTACCTCACTCCCTGTCTGTGTGTTCCAGCTGTTGAAGTGAAAAGGAGCAGTCTGCCAAACTGGCCACACCTGGCTCGCAACAGGTATCATTTTGAAAGCTCAAGTTGGGTTAAATAAAAACAAGGGAGGAACATCTAGAGGTATTTCAGGTTTGTCATTAAGTTAGTCCTATGACAGTTTCTTTAGATCATGACTCCTCAAGGGTTTAATACCCAAAGGGGAATCCTGCCGCACTTGAGGAAGTTTTATTTTGTATCATATTACCTGTTCCTGCAAGGGTTATGCAACGTGAGTGCCATTAAAACATCAAAGACAGAGTCATTTTCCTTTTGAGAATTTTCCCCTTCTGTTTCTTCTGTTCATGTTGCTCCAAGGATTGCTGCAGTTAAAAAAATAAAGTCTGGATCTCTTTTCATTATGGGAGAGTTTGTAAATTCCAGCTAGGCATTTCTCAATTTGCATTTGTCATCCTTTAAGCTAATTTTCAGTGCTGCAAAGCAACTTTAAATATTGTTTGAAGCCCTTGATTGAACTCTTCTTAACATGACTAACATAACCTTCCTCTGCTCTTTTACTTCAGTATGACCAGTGTTTGTTATTACCTCAGGAGGCCAAAAAAGGGGGAAAACTGTAACTTTGTTTCTATGCACAAAAATATCATGAAACTCCTTAAATGATATGACTTGGACATGTTTTCAAGACTCCAAAATTTTAATTATTAAAAAAAAAACAACTAAACCAAACAAAAAACTGAACTAAACAAACAGAAGTTTGGAAGGAGTGAGATGAAAGAGAGTAAATCCACAAATTTCCCCGTCTTCCATACCTTTTCAGTGATTAAACAGAAAACCCTTTAGCAACCAAGTTACATTTTCACTTTAAAAAATCTTCAGCAAAATATAACCTTGCAGCTGTAAACATATGTCTGAATAATTATTCTGGCTTTATATCAAAAAACCCACCTCTGCCAGAGCAGACAGATTTTAATTTAGCATTCCCCCCAGAGCTCTGGAGGGCAAGGTGGATGATTGAGAGGGCAAGGTGACTTGGCTTCAAGGGCTATCTTTATTTGCATGAATGAGTAACCGTAAAGCACAGAAAATATCTTTAAGTAAATTCCGCCTGTCACTGACAGTGATCTAAATGGAATTATAGTTGCATGAAACTCTCTTTTGCTAATATATATATATATATTTATTTTTTTCCCTGAGAACTATCTACCCCCACCCATTTTAAAATAATGCAAGAAAGATGTGAGAACAAAACCAGCATTATGAAAGAGCAGCCAAGGAACATGACTGAACACAGTGACAAATCTTTCAAACAAATGGAATTTTACCACTTCTAAACCATGCTGGATGAAAGGTGTTGCACCTACAAGTCTCCCATTTAAATCCCCAACAGCTACTGTAGAGTCCATGACAGCCAAGTCTTCTCTGTAGTGGCTTGTTGATGTAGCTCAAAGGCATCCTGGAGAGGCTTCATCCCAGGTGAGCACCTAGTTAAGACTACTTTTAAGAATAGGTTTTTAAGCTGATGAGCCTTCTATACACAGGAATTAGAGCAAAGACTGTTCAGCCTGAGTAAGAGGGAGGTTGTAAAGAGAGAAGGGTGTAAAGGAGCCAGGCTTTTTTCAGTGGTTCCAAGTGGCAGGACCACAGTCAAAGACTGAAACAGCAGATTCCCTCTAAACATCAGGAAACACTTGTGACTGAACACTGGCACATTCTGCCCACAGAGGTTGTGAAGTCTCCGTCCTTGGAGGTATTCAAAACCCATCTGGACATGGTCTCATGTAACTGGCTCTAGGTAGTCCTGCTTGATCAGGGGGTTTGGACCAGGTGACCTCCAGAGATCCCTTCTAATCTCCACCAGTCTGTGATTCTGTGAATATTCATTTGTTCAGGCTATTTCTTTATTTCAATGAAGGTTATAAGCATTTCTGATAATTATACCCTACCAGTCATGCCAGATAGGCAATGGAAATTAATATTCCTGGAGAAAAAAAGATCTGTAAATCTGGCCTACTCAGAGTGCAGGAGAGTGCTTATTACAGGAAACAAACTCAAATTGACTCAAGTCCTGTGCTTGGACTACTAAACTGTCCCCATGTCACACATTGTAGGCTATAGGACTGGTTGGGATATTGCAAAAAAAGCTGAGTTGTGTTGTTCCGCAATAGACTGCTACACACATCTGCAACTTCTGTGAGTGGTTATCCCACTACAGCTCCATAGCTGCTCTTGTAAATTCTCCCTTAACCAGAAAAAATCCACGTGTAACAAATACAGTACTGCTATCACACTGATTTATTACTTTTTGTTTATCACCTACCCCAGTTTTTAGGGGAGAAACTTTTGTATTGGCAAGTTTTTCCAGTGAGCAGATCACCAAGATGTGATGTCCTTTGATGCATGAATTAATTTATGATTGAGACCTTCCTCTCTATATATATACATCATTTGCTGAGAAATTATTGAATAGAGTGTGACAGTTTGGCCATTTTGTGTCTGAAAGTTGCAAGAGGGAGGTTCTGTTGTAATCCTGAATATGACTGACATGTGGGAGCTAACTTGATCTACCTCACCGCAGCTGAGGGGGAACTACTATAGGACACCCAACAGAAAGGCATGCTCACCTTGACTTGTTGCCTCCTCAGAGAAGTTCACTGGCTTTCTGCAGCTGCTTTTGGAGGAGGAGGAGAAAAAGTGTGATGGTTGGAGAAGTTCTCAGAGCAAAGCTGCCAAGCACAGTTTGACATTCACAGTGCCACTGCTTTTTGCAGGAAACACAGAAGTCAGCTAGAAGGACGACAGGCTGGCAAGAGCGGAGAAACTATCCGGTATTTAGAGCCAGATATGATTACAATAATTATTAAAGGCCAATTCCCAGAAAAAATATGCATAGTTAGCATTTATCACCACATAGAATGGTAAGACTAGGGTCTACATGTACAAAAAGCTGTAACCTTGTAGGTATTTTTCAGTGAGATTTGTTAGCCTGGTAGTCTCACTTTGACAAGAATGATTTTTTTTTTTTGCATGACAGTTCCTGGCTTCTTTTTGTTTGTCTGCTGTATTTAATAGCTCCCTAATTCTGCTAGATTAATAAAAGAAAGATGTATTTAAAATCTAAAATAATTCATATTCAAAGCCTCTACATTTTCACAATATTGCCACGCTCCATCACAGTTTAGGGTCATTTCAATGTTATTCTTCTCAGCTCTATGAAATGTCACTCACAATGGGAGAACACGGGGGAATACTGCTAAGGACTTGTCTACATGGGGAAATTTACTGGCAGAATGATGCTGGTATAATATGAAAGTGGTATTTCATTGGCATTCACCATGTCACTACTGATCCAGGATATTTAAATGACATGGTAACTTTGAAAAACCTCTATTTGATTATGTTACAGAAAGCAATTGCATTTTTCTTTTGTGTGTGCCTCTTAAAAGAAAAATGATTTTTACAAGGTGTTTACTGAGTTAAGTGGAAGTGCAGCAAGCAAAGTTAATTATAAAAGACACAGGATTCTGAAAATATAGTACTGATAAGAAGAAGACCAGAAAAGGTGTCAGTCCAGTCTTCAACGGTGAGGAAAATCTAACAAGGAGGAAGCTAAGAAGGGCAAAGCTCTTGGTATTACTTTGTATTTCACCAAGGATTAAATGAGATGGCTAAAAAAATAGTAGTAACTAATGCCTAAGGACTCTGTCTAGCATAATAAAGAAATTTGTATGAAAATGGAGCCATTTTGAATCAGCTGGACCTGTATAGCTTGGGAGGTGCCTGAA
>JAAGNO010020857.1:0-71728 GCA_033439905.1 Ceryle rudis | reverse complement strand
TGAAGAGTTAGCAAAGCTTTGGGAGCCATAGAATCATTTTGGTTAGAAGATACCTTTAAGATCATGAGTCCAACCATTAACTCAGCACTGCCAGGTCACCATTACAGCATGTCCCTAAGTGCCACATCTGCACATCTTTTAAATACCTCCAGAGATGGTGACTCTACCACTTCCCTGAGCACCATGTTCCAATGCTTGACAATCCATTCTGTGAATAATTTTTTCTTAATATCTAGTCTAAACCTCCCTGGTATCATACCTCTCCTGGCACAGAAGGGCACAGAAAGGAAGGGGGTATGCAGCTTCAGAAGAGTGGGTGATGTCAGCTTGGGGATCTACTCTTAAAAAGAAAAGGGAGGATCCCAGAAATTAGACTAATTTTAACTTAAATCTTGGACATATGTGCCAATAAATCAACAATTTGTAACTATCAGAGCAAAACCAAAAGAATGTCCAACAGACAGCACTGGCCTCATCAAGAACAAAATACATCAAGCCAAGGTGACTGACTGACTTAAGGGCAACAGACCTTATGGATGAAGGAAGAATGACATGCAGGATAGATTGATTCCTAGATGTCATGTCTCACCTGACAATTTCATGAGCAAATTTGGAAAACATGGCCTATGGTCAGATGGGTGGATGGCTAGCTGGAAAACCGGCCAAAGGACAGCGGGAAACACTTCACTGCCAGAATGTGAGGCTGTACTAAGTGCCCCTCCTCTGTGGTTTAGACACTCAGATTTAGAGAAATACCAAACTAGGAAACACTTCAAGTGCATTGGTGGGCAGGGCTAGAATTCAAAATTATATTGAAAATTTGAGGAATTTATCTGCAAAACCAGGGTAGATTTTGATAAATGCAAGCTCCTGCACTTCAGTAGCATAATTGACTGCAGAAAAGCAAAAAAAAGGAATAAGTGTCTAGGGAACAGTTCAGCAGCAGAAGAGTCGGAGGTTGTAATGATGAATGTACATCCACAGCATTACACAGGCATAATTAAAGCTACATATTAGATGTTAGTATGCAGATATTCAAATAGCATGGTGCTCTGCACTGAAGACCAGTGTTAGGTAATATATATTCAAGCAGAAGGAGGGACAAAGGAAGGGCAGCAGGAATGGTCACCAGCAAACATGACTTTTGGAGGAAAAAATTCAGGGTTAGTCTTTTTTCATCAGAACAAAAAAGATGTAAGGTCATAGACCAGTTTTAATGCACAGTAAGCATAAATGCAAGGTACTTGAATCATCTGAGTGTCCTTTTGAGATCAGATGAGAAGTCATGGAGATATAGTTTAGACACCGTGAAGAAGAGTTTTCTGCCTGCAAGAGCAACTGAGCACTGGTGCAAGGTCCCTGACAAAGAATCAGGGGGTGGGCTCTGGGAGACCTCCAGAGTGATTTTCTTCCATTCACAATGTGATACACCAATATGCTGAGGGTAATAAACCATCACTGCCTTGCCTTTCTTTTTTTCCCCCCCATATCAAACATCTTCAATTCCTCTATGAAACAGGAGTTCTCTCAAGTGTCTTTTGCAAATTTTGCATATTTCCCCTCTGAAAATTAAATTCCTGAATTTTACTTGTATTTTTAAAATTTTTATACTTTTTTACTTTACTTAAATGAGTAGCACACCAAAACATGAATTGAGTGAAGTTCTGAAGTTTTCATGGAAATAATTAGTTTTTGCTACTAAGCTGGGATTGAAACTTCTTTTGTTAGATCAAACTCTCTTTGTATTTTAATAGTTTGAAACAGTTTTATTAATCCCCAAAATAGCTTAATTAAGTATTTCTGGGCTACCAGAAGAAAATTGAAAATACCTGTTCTCAGTCACACATCATGTTTATTGTATTAAGCTAGCCTCTTTAATTTGTGCTTTTATGTGACATTTTAAAATGTCAATTTGCCATTGAGATAATATAATAATTAAAATATGCATTCATGCTCTGGCCATGTAAATATGTAATACAGTAAGTAAATATTTGCATTTAAATGAAATTCAAATAAACATGAAGCAAAATTTTCATATTGCAAATTACATTCTTATATCAAAATGCTGATTTTTTTAAAGAGGAAATTTCACTGAACTGGCTATGATTTCACCTGCAGTTATCTGCAGTCAAAACAACCTTTTCTTAAGCCATAAATTTTCTGACCATTTCTGTTTCTAGTGGAGGTGAGTCATATGTATCAAGAGTTAGCCTTTTGTACCTTCTAATAACAAAACCAGAATTTTAATCATATCCTTTGTATTCTTGCATTGATTAATGGGATATTTACTGTACTTAGTAAGCATTAAATGACTGTTTCCATTTATTTTGTAGCTTCCTGGAATTGCTGAAGTACCCATTTGTACAGACTGACTTTTTAACTTTTTTTATTTTAATGTTTGTACTGACTAATAAGCTTATTTTAAAATACCAGCTGGACACAGTTTCATAAAGGAAAAGCACATATGCTATATTAAATTAGGCTGTTTCTATATCTTTTTGTATATGTATTTATTTTTTTAATTTTTTTTGTATGTATGTGTTTGCAAATATTTAGGAAAATAGAGTTCTTTTTAGCAGTTCTACCTGAAATAGCAAAAGCTGAAGAAAAAGTTTTCTGCAGGGAGCAGAAGATGGACCCTGAATCCTGCTGTTAAATCTTACTCACTGAATAGTATCTCAGTACCTTGTCTGTGCTGGAAAGGGCTTCCCAAAAAACATACAGATCTTCAGCATTCAGGAGGAATGTATTTTCTTGTAGAACCCACTCTTGCTGCTTGGGTTTGTCAGGGAAAGAGCTGAGATGATGATGATGGGGTCTGATAGAGGGAGGGAAGAAGGTCTCCCTGAGTGTCTGGGAGACTGAGGAAAATACCTTTATTTTCTGCTAGCACAATCTGTGTCCCCCCACATCACCAGTCCTGAATGAGAAAGGGCAAAGCAGAGTCAGGAGCACCATTTCATTGCAGCTGGTTTCTGAATTGATTTACAGGGAAACACATCAAATGCTTGCAAAAAAAAATGTTAGTGTATTTAATAGTGATTAATTCCATTAAGGACCTTTTCCAGGAGTTGTTAAACAATCCACCTCCACACTGACTTGATCTGCAGGATCAAGTCCAGGGTATGGTCTGAGTTACACTGTTTTTTCTCTGGTCTCCCGCTAATATGTTAGTGAATTTTAATAAAATCTTTGCAAGTGAGAAGTCAAATCTACAGTCACGGTGCCCAGAATAAATTGTTTCAAAATCAGAGCTGAGTAACTTCAAGAGGACTGGGCTTCTTAAATAGAAAAAAAAAAAACCAAACCCAACCCCAACAAAACAAAACACAAAACAAAATTCAAATATTCTGCTTCTTGTGCAGTTTAGGTCTGTGATCAAAGGCATGATAAACAATCCTTGCCAGGAGACCTCTCAGGACCTCTGACTTTCTATTCCATTTAAGTCCTTCAGTGGAAACCCTCAGGACGCACATATTGTGCTCTCTCAATCACCAGCTCCCAGGAACAACATTATGTAGAAGATGCCCTGAACCATGTTAGAAGCAGTATGCAAAAAAGATGTGATTCAGCTTGTTTGGGCGAGTAAAGATCCTGCAAACTTACTGAGCAGTGGTGTTACAGAGCGATAACTCAGTGAAATTGAAGCATTTAATCCATGAAGGATAATTAATAGCACCACTGGATACTGATTCTTGTTTTTCTCATAGTTCCAGGTGGATTATACTTCGAAGGGCAGCAGGCATTTAAACAATGTAGATTAGCATTACACATCAGTAAAATCTAAGCCTTAGACTGGGCAGAATCTCCTAAGTAAACTTAATCACTGTTGTTATTATTAATGCTGGGAGTTAGATCTATATTTAACTATCCCAGGTTTTAAAATGAATTTTGACTTAAGCATCCACTTTTATTCTCACCTTATAGTCTGTCCTATATTTGGCCAATTCAAATAAGTCCTATAATACAGATCATATAGATATATTATGTTTTCTTATTTTTTATAAAGAGCACTGTACATAACTATTCACAAAGTGTTTTCTGAAGATTTAAATAATGAATGAAGAATGACAATTATTTCCCAGGGGTACTACTTTTTTTTTTGTTCTAAAAGGGTTTATAAAATAATCTCATCTGGCAAGAATTACATGTTTTCTTTGCATGCTATTCCATGTATCACAGAGGCAATTGTAGTGTTTCAGTGGTTAAGAGTAGTCCATCTGGGAACTTCAAGATCTTGCAAGGGTGATAGACAGCAAAGCCCTACAAGTTCTGGAGGCTGATTGGTTGATTTTCAGTTTCTATAAGATGCCGTGATGGAATCATGGAATAATTCAGGTTGAAAGGGACCTCAAGAAGTCATTTAGTCCAGCCCCTTGACTGAAGCATGGAAAGATATGAGAGAGCAACCTCTCTTCAAGCAACTGTATGAGTGAGGTCCTCTGCCCTGTACTTCATTGCCTATAATATCAGATACCAAGCAACCTGACTGAGGGTTTTGGCAAGTGGTTGATAAACCACCAAGATCTCTAGGCTCACTGTAATTACTAACAGGGCACTGAGCAGCCACTGTAACTTTTTAATTGCTGGTGCCATGAGTCAGGCCAAGGGTCACTTTTCAGGTGGTAAAAGACTCCTTTAAGTTGAACAAATCCCATGTGTACAGGGCACCCTTATGCTTCCTTATATTTGAAGAGGCTCCTGATATATGGCGTGCACTTTGACTTGCTTCTTGCTCAGCATCTTTGTAGCACACATCAGAGAAGCTGAAAAGCCTTTGTCAGCCCTCCTTCATATTTCATTTGTATGTATATGGACCCCTTCATGATCTTCTCCAGAGATGGACATTGTATCTAGGACTGTGGAGACAAGATAGTTTGTGATGTCTACCAGGTATTTCCCCTTAGGCATCCAAAGAACACAGAGCTCTCTTCTGCAATACTACTGCTGGGAGATCTTCTGTAGAGGCACTTGTCTTCAGTAGCTCTAAATCCTTTTCAGAGCCCCTGTGGTCCCAGGATCTCCAATCCCCAACCTACTCCCTGAATTATGCAGCATTCATCTATCACAAAATGCATGTTGCTGGCTTGTGACCGTCCACCTAGGCAATTCCCCTCAGTCTGTTACAATAAGCCACTCTCCTTGTTTACCACTCTACCAATTTTTGTGTCAGCAGTGAGTTTTACAAGATTTCATTTGGATTGCTGATAAAAATTGAAATAGGCTTCTGCCCGCAAGCCCTGACTTGTACCAGTGTCCCTCCTTCATATTTCCCTGCAAACACTGGTGTTTAAGCCCACTTATTAAGACATGATACCTTCTCTGCTAGTTGTAGGTTCTTTCTAAAGGAGTTCAAGGTGCAGCTTTAAAGAAAAGGCAAAGCAAAGCTGTTTAGATTCTGAACCACAAATAAGAGGTAGCCAAAGTTACAGAAACAAATATTTTTTAAGCTGCAGAAGTGGAAATATCTCTCTGTTGTATTCACCTGTGCTCAGTGTTCTGCTTGGCTCCTTTTATGTCTGGTAGTATCCCTAAAGCTGTACAGTAAATTCCTTTTAATGATGGCTTGAAGTGTTTGATATCATCTAATGTTTTGTGAGAAACACCCAGACCAGAATACAAGTCTTGGCAGGTTAAAAAGGAAAAAAAAAAAAAAAAAAGAAAAGAAAAAGAAAAAGACAAGAAAAAGACAGACCTTTTAAGTTCAGTTTTTCAGATTGCTTTGGAAACATTTCTCTTAGAGATGCGCATTGTGGCTTTAAGGTTTTGAAACCATGGCATCTAGCTTCAAGAGATTCTTGATGTTTGCCAGAGTATCCTCATCACTGTCTAAGCTATTCCTCCTGGTCTTCCTGTAATGCTGAGGAGACAAGAATACAGAGTACTTTTGTTTCCATGGGTAGATACATGCTTACTTGGGCTGGTGTCTGTGGCACAAGAGTGCCCTGTAGGGACTGGTTAGATTTCATCTGCTGGTGTGTGTCACCAGGGAGGCAGAGTACACTTCCCATGCTCTCCTCACTGGTTGGATGGGAGTAATCTGAATTTCAGTTGAGCATTAACTGCAGGACAGATGAGACACCTCTCTGAGAAGAGACAGTCTGAGATTTGATGAAGATCTGCAGGTACTACAGAGTGTGTCCCACTGGATGAGCTGGGGGATTCTCCCATCTACAGCTTGTGTTTTCTCTGCAGCCCCTTCTCCAGACCCATGGGTGCAGCATCTCGGGGTAGAAGTCAGGCTCTGGGAAAGCACCCATCCTTAAGGCCTCTTGGCAACTCCCAGTCCCCATGTATTCCTGTCCTGTCCAAGTACTCCTGTGCTGTCCTTCCTCCTTGCAGCCAGATTGTGGGAGGGGCAGTGCACTTCTGTCACCCCAGCTGTGCAGGCAGGGATGGGACAGAGGGGCTGAGTGCCTCTTCCAAGGGTCTGGTGTGCACCCATGTGACACAAAGTCCCATCCCAGTTCCTGCCACGTTGGCAGGGCCAGGAGACCCTATAGATGGAAGGGGTCCTGGCTTGTAGGTATAGTGTTTTTCCTGTTCTGACTTAGCACTGCAGTATTACTTAAATTCAGTGTTGTCCAGAAATATAGCTTTAATAATTATTTCACTAGGGAAGATGTCTCCTTTTGTCTTTTACCATGTTATTTTGATGCATTTTTTCAATCATCCCTACCCCTTTCAGAACATGTCTGCTCCTGAGGTTGGACTGAGCCTCCTTGTGAGCAGCATTTTTGCCAGACACTTGTAGCTGTCCCCTGCACCCCCCATGCTTGATACCTGCACCAAAGAGCAAAGCTCAGCTGAAGCCACACGTTGCGCTGCCCACCAGTTACCTAAAAGATTGTGGAACTGTGGCTTTGGCTGAGCAGAATCTGCCATACCAAAAGACCGAAACCCAACAGCTTTCCCTGGATCCTTGCTTGTCAGAAGAGGGATGGACATGCAGGAGGTGCCGTTCTGCTGACTTACCAGGAGGTGTGTCCGCTGCAAAGGAGCTGAACCCTGTTCCTCTGCCTAGTGAAGGGGTATATGTGTGCAGTCGTCCTGTAAACCAAACAATATGGGCTCTGATAATGCAGAGCTAATGCAATTTATGGGCTTTCAGCGATGAGCTGCATTTGGTCTAAAATGTAAATTCAGAAAATGGGGAGAGGGGAAATATGTACATATATATATATATGCACATATATATGTATTTTTTTTGGCTTGCACTCTTGCTTATCTAAAGCCAGTTAAAAAAAAAATAAAAAATCCCCAAGTTTCTATTGGACTTTGGATGAAGCAGAGACAGCATATTTTCCCTGTCGCTCCTGAAGCATCACACCCCACTTTGGGAACTTCATTTATATGCACATCATATGCAATCTGACTGACTCCTACTGTACCTTTGAACAGATCCAATCAGATACCCATATGCATGTAAATGAGGCTCCCAGAGCTGCGCTCTCCGCGCGGAGGAAGAGGAGTTAAAGAGCAGCCTCTTCTTGAAACTTGTTACGGTGACAATCTCATCCTGCGAAACACAATAAAGCCTTCCCCATCCCCCCAGCCCTGCTCCCCAGCCCTTCGCTTTTCTCTCTGCCGTGCATGTCAGGAGAATGCCCTGTAACTCACTTTTCCAGGCTGAGGTAATTTATTTAAACATGGATTATTTGAAAAAAAAAAAACCAAAAAAAAACTGGGAAGGGATACAGGGTTTGATTTTAATCCCTGCTAACACTGAGGAAAGAATGCTCGTGTCACAATTCAGTGAGTGTAAAAATTAAAAAAGGCTGAGACTATTGTTTGAAAACAGGCAAAATAATTAAAATTATTATGGAATAATCACATATCACACAACAACCTCCCACTCTTCTGAGCAACAATCCAAAACAGCTCCTCCAAAGCAGGCCCAGGGGCAGAGGTTCTGTATATCATTCAAAGACCATCTGTCATTCAATTCCTGTAGCCCCTTTCCACTATTCTAAGGGCAGGCTGAAATTTAGTCCTGGCATTTCTTTTTCCATTTGCTAACAAACAGCAGTGATGGCAGATAAATATGGCAAACAATAGGCGTTTGTAATGAACTGGAAAGGGATATGGATTTTTGGAACCAGCACCAAGAAGTTCCTGGTCCTGCGTGATGCTCTAGGGACCCCCAAAGCCTGGTTCTGCCATGTGGCTGCACAGACAGACATCTGCAGGCTGCGTTAGGCTTTCAAGAATTCAGCCAACCTGCTAAGGGGCTGATTTAAATAAGATCAAATTTTTTCCTTTCTTTTTTTTTTTTTTTTTTTAAATAAAAAGGAAAGACTGAAAGCTAATTCCATTCCAGGGTAGGATAAAAAGGGACACAAAAGGACCAGGGATACACAGCACAAGTGACAGAGAGACCCCTGTTCTAACAGTAATCTTTTTTTTTTTTTTTTAATTCTCTGCTTTTCTTAATTCATTCAGCAGTTTTTATTGATTCCCATAAGGAAAAGCAGCAACAGATCCTGCTTTCATGCTGCTCTTTGGGAACCCACACCTGTTAAATGCTGTTTAAGCCAACGCTCATTTTATCTTTATTTATTGTTTGGAGACTAAAAATGAAGTGTGATTGCACAGAGCTGAAGCTGAATGACAGAATTACTGCTGCACACCCCTTGAATCAATACCATCTCTTTTCACAAATTAACTCTGGGAAGTACTCAGTTGCTGGGATCAGAATGATGCTAAAATGCTGCTGGAGGGGAAGAGGGATGCAGGCATGGTGTGCCCAGCCCGTGCCTGCTGGAGCTACTCTCCCCGTTACCTCCATCCCATCTGAGCAGCCACCTGAGCAACAGGAATGCCTGTGGTGCCCAATCCCTCCCCAGGTGCAACAAATAGAGATGAAGGGAGAAGTAAGTGAAGGGGGACGTTGATCTCTTTCAGGTTCATGAGATGTAAGGACACACTTGTTAGCACCCAGCCTAGAAGCACGGAGTCTTGTTTTTCCTGGCTGGTTTGTGAGGAAGACATGAAAAGGGCTGTATGGTCCTTCTTTGAGGACAAAGAGTCTGAGATTAAGATAGGCCATAGTCCAAAGGAAGTTTGGACTTACCTGGACATTGCTGGCTACCCAATGCATCGTGTCTGGAAAACATCCACTTCTCTCCAAAGGCAGTTACCAGGAAATTTGTAATTCATTCCATCAGGCAGAGACTGGGACATGGTGGACTGTGTCACCATCAGTTTGATGCTTGGCTGTGGCATCACATCCTATCTGGGAATGAAATGTCATTTCAGAAACATGACTGACACAAAGTGCCATAGCCCACAGCAAGGCTTCCTGAGGCACAGGCAAAATTGAGCTGCACTGGGTGCATGGGTGGAGGAGGAGAGGGCAGCGCTCTGGTCAGTCTGGCTGGTGTCCTGCACCACTGCCCATCCCAAGCATGGAAGCCAAGGAAAGTGGAGCCCAGCCTGACTTTCTGCACCCCCCAGCACTGCAGAAAGGAAAGGCCAAGTGAGGACTGGGCCACTAGCAGCTTCCATCAGTTGCTCTTTCCACCTGTGCCTAGGGCTGGTCCAGCTGTACCCACCACAAAGTAAACCCTTCAGCAGGGGCTCGCCTGCCTGCACTGTCTCTGCCTTAACTCCAGATGGAAGTCAAGGGCCAGCCACATCAGTCTGCCTTACCTGTGGTGAGCAGAAAAGGCATGCAAATGAGGAAGTTTTGCAATTATTGCCTTTTGGGAATAATTTTCTTGTGCACATACAGCCCCCCATAAATGAGCCAAGCTTTCTCCTGCATACTGGGAAGGAAGAGTGCGACTCCTTTGATGTTGCCTCTATTTTTACAAGCTGGGAAGTCTCAGGTACAATTGGAAATGGTAGAGGGAGAGAATATGTTTACACAGATAAAATCTGAGTCCAGTGTAAAACTGGACTAGAGTTTCCAGTTTTGATATAGACCCCAAGCAAGCCTCTTAATAGCTTTCTTTTGGTGTCTCTAACTATAAAGTGTAGATAATTCTTAACAACAGGTGTGCTATCAGGATTAATTAATTAATGAATGTAATTAATGAGAACTTGAAAGCAAGGTGACATGAAATGCAAACTAGCACTACAGCAATCAGTCACTTTTTCCAAGTTGATTATCTCTGCTAGAAATAAAATGCCCCTCTAGAAGAGCTTGTAGCTGCTTGTTTCAATGTGGAAAATGATAAGCAGCATGTGTGAAACAATATGCTCTTAATATTGCACTTTGTTAAGAGCTGATGACTTTGTTAGATGGTTTGCAGACAACTGAGAGAGGACCCTGACCTCCAGAACTTACTAAATTGCTTTTTTAAAGCTTTTGTCCAGGCCAAGTAAAAGCAAAGACTCAGAGTTGAGACATGAGGGGGGATACAGCTGACTGGGAAAGAATTTTTTTAAGCTGAATTTTACTGAATACTTCACTTTCTGTAGATGCCTTAGCCAGGAACCCTCTTCTATACAAGTTAGACAGTCAGATCCTGAGAAAAGTCCTTTCTCTGAAGTATAAGGCTTTGTATTCTTGTCAAGGAGAGCTGCATGCTGGAGAAAAAGCTGTTGGTGCCATAAAAAAAAGGTCATGTTGGAAGTCTGGATTAAAAGTCATGACTGGAGCCATGGAGGCTGTTGAAGACAAGACTATGTAAATGATGGGACTCCAAATGAACCCAGGTTCAGTGTAGAGCAATGTGCCAGTGGAACTGTCAGATGTACTTTCAACCTCTCCCCCTATGGCAGGGTTTTCTAATTGTCATTTCACAAAAATATCTGAGACTGTGGCTTCTCAGGAAAAGGCAGAGAGGCCATTGATGAAGGAAAAAGAGACCACTCTGTCTCTGTGTCTACCTGCAAGTCAACCCTGAGACGTGCTGGTTTTCATGTGGAAAACCTTGTAGACACCTGGTTGTAGACAGCAATGTGTTTGGATACTGGGCATGGTATAAGCAGACTAATAACCAACTTGTTTTTCCTAAGCTTTTACATTACTTTAAGAGAATAACAATGAGTTATTGCTACTTACCTATGCTAAATGAGCCAGAGCTGAAACTTCAGGCTTCCTCCCTAGTCCCCTGGGCCATCTAGATACCTCATGATCATTTTCAAAGGGTATAATTTACATGAGATTTTTTTTCCTGCCTTGTGAGCCATAAATTTATAGGGAGCCCCTCTGAAAGACTTACTGCTTTTGTGAGGCCTCAGATGAAGTCAATCAAGCCAACTAGTATAAAAGCCAAATTCCCAATTAATTCCATCCCTGAGGACCATGTTGTTTGCTGTTAGATTGCAAGGTCTACAGGGCACAGGCTATCTCTTTCCCAGGTGGAGAGGGCCTGTGTTGGATGGGGGGCATTTTTCAGTCCACAGCTTGAGTAGTCTATGTGCCCTATAAGGAGCTGAACATTTCTCTCAGTGGTATAAGTGTGTCATGCAAGCCCTCAGCTAACAATAAATAAATAGCTGAGTGGTTAGTTTCCCTTTTCTCCTCACTTGTTACCCTCTCTGCTTCCTACATTCAATTATTTTTGGAGGCTGCATAGTAAAAGGAAGTTTTATATTTCAGTGTTCCCAGACCAGATTAGAGAGGATTAAACATCAAGGGGTGGCAGCTGGTCAGTTTACTGCACATTTTTAATGTGGAAATGTTTCTAAATAAAAAAAAATGAAAGGTGGGAGATGGTAGCAAACTCAGACTCTTGCATCTGCTCCCCAGAAAGCTGGCATCTGTGTGGGGATGAGGCAAAAGGTGGGGAGGAGGGACAATGTGGAAAATTTCCAAAGCTGGTGTAGGAAAAAGTCCAGGCTGAGGCATTCCCAGAGAGCTAAAATTGGGATAGTTTAAGGCAGTGGCCGCAGGAGGCCCTGGTAAACGTCAGGGCTGTCAAAATATTGGCACTGAGTCTTGTGCTCGCGGCGGTGGCAGCGATGGCAGTGGCAGGGTGCCCTTCCCTGGACCCTCACTGCCAGGATAGGATGCTCAGCCTCTGAGCTCACCCGCTCCCTGACCTTTCATTGGAGACCGGCCACGAGAGTGTCAATTAGTGCTAATTGTGAGGGGCTTCATTTGTCATGTGGCCACCTGTCCACCAGGAGCTGGGCTGAGACCCCCGGCAGACCCTAATGAGCAGCTGTCAGCCCTCAGCCACGCTCATGCTCTCATGGCCAGGCCTCCATCTGAGCATGCCTCAAGGTGAAGATATATGGACCTCATTCCCAGGAAAAATCTGTGTCATCCCCATCATGTCTTAAGTGTAACCTATATTTTAAGGGAATATAAATGTGTCTTTTTTTTTTTTTTTTTTCTTTTGGCTAATTAAATTACACCCACCTCTGTAATTCCAAGATGTGTATTAAAGAGTGTAATTAAATGAAAGCTCAAGTCACTAATTAGAACAATTCTTGAAGGGATACATTCTCCCAGTGACACCTGTGTAACCTCTATATGTGAATGATATGCATCTTGACATTGCAAAATATGCACTAATCCTTATGCAAGATTTTTGAATAACAAAAAAAAAAAGGAAGAAAATTTCTGGGGTCAATCTGATTTCACTGCGGTGCTCTTTGCTGAAAGGCTTCGTTTGGCAGTGTGTCTTCTGAACCATCCCAGCAGGGAGACAGCCATTGATGTGTGGATTGAGGGTTAACATTTGTGTGGGAAACCTTGACATAAAATCCTGCGATGTGCCAAGGAGGACCAAGGGGATGGATTTATTGCTGCAGCCCCAGGTATGGTAATTCCCAGCACTCCTTCTCTCCATCTCTTTCTTGTGAGGCTCTACTGCCTTTATAACTCCTCCTGGTTCTGCAAACCTGCTTCAAACTGTTTTAAAAACCAGTTCTATAACCAAAATGTCTCTGCTTGTGTGTGTGTACATATAAGCAAGGTTTCTTGATGCTCAGTGTAAAGCTTCTGTTTTGGAGAAGAGCCACAGCAAAAGTCCATAGCTGTGGCTGGGCTCAGGGGCTGACAGTAGCACACTGAGGTTTTCTATACTTGCTTATGTTAAGGGCATCCCAAACTCCTACTAGAGACTCCCAACTCCTGATTCACAGATATATGTGTGAAGGGAAGCACTGGTGGACACAATTCCTTTTGTCCTCCTTTCATATTACTTCTGGTGCACTGAGGAACTGAATGTACAGGAAAGGGGTGACAGGAACTGTTCCATAGTTCCCTCATGAAATTCTAGGGCATGTCTAGTGATGCTGTTCCAGAAATGAGAAGGAAACTTTTGACAGTCAAATGAGGTAGAAATATCGGTGGATGAGCATGGACCAGACACTGACCCGACAGTCCCAGACACCAGGAATTGATCACCTTGGCAGAGGCAGTGATGACACACTGAAACTCAGCGTACAGACAGGGGATACTGGCTGCATTCATTATGGGGCAGCCATCTCACTGGGACCATGTTTGTAAGGGAAAAAAAAAGCATCTCTCCACCTTTGCTTTCTTCCAACAACATGCCAAGAATAGCTCTGCGGGGACTGCGCAGGGAAAGCTGATTACACCTTTTGATTGATGGTGCCTTACACATTTAGAGAGATTTCATACAGGAGCCTGATTTACTTGCACATCGGTTCTAGAGACAGGCCCAGAGCAAAGCCCTGGACACAAACACCTCAAGCTTTTAGGAAATTTGGAAGGGGATCTGAATTTTCACCTATAAATTGCCTTATACTAATTCTTCCTTTAATTGTGAATCTAGTCCCTGCTTCTATTACTTGCTCCCTAAGGCCCCTTTGTAACAAACCATCTCCGGAGTAAATCAGGATGCTGAAGCCATTGATCACTGTGAAAATCTCACAAGGCTGACCACGCTCTTACCCCATGTGATGGGCACTGCCAGGGCTGTGGCCATGCCCTCCACTTGGCACAGAGTTGCCCTGGACAGAGAAGGAAACTTTGTCCACAGATGGTGCTTCTTACCTGCGAGAGCGCACAGCGAATGTTAATGAGGGGCCTAGGACTGCTGTTGTTTTCTAGATTTGTTATCTATAAAGTGTCCATGTCCTTGCCTTTTCTTTACTGTAAAATGCCATGTGTTTCCAAATGCCAGAGTAGAGACAGTTTGTAACAGCAGAGAGCTCAAGACATTCCTTAAATGGAGGGACAATTACATGAAAATCACATGTAGAATAATAGATTTGAGTATGTAGATTAACATTATTGGAGTGAAATTAGCTGCATCATTTACACATATATGTTATATCTAAATATTTTAATCAACCGTCTTATACATAAAAGATTACCGTAATGGGATAACTGAAACACATTTTTTGTCCGGCATGTGCATGGAACCAAGTATTGAAATGAGCATGGACAATGACATTGGAAAAATGATGGGAAAAAGTGATTAAAAAAGGGTTGAAGTAGATAGTGTTTGCAGTCTTAACTAACATAGTTGCTGCTGCTTTCATCCAGCATAATAAATGCAAGCCTCAACAGTATTAATAGTAACACTTGTGCAGTAATGTGTGTAGCTGGATGCCAGGGCTTTTACAAAATACTCCCCACATGAATAAAATGAGGCTAGACTGCAAGCCCTTTATCTCTGAATGCTGTAAGGCTGGTGAGATATCTTATCTACTCACTGTATATTTTCTGTCCTTTTATTGTGGTGGCTTTTTCACTTTACTTGCCAAACTTGTAAAACCATCAGTCTCCAATGTCTTCCTTTTCCCAGCTATCTGCACTTTTTGGTGGTTGTTGGCACTTGCAACTAAATTATGGGAGGAGAGACCACATTTTTAAGTATATCTAGCTTTTTAGATGCAAAAACTAATGGGAGTTTTTAAAGAGAACAGTTTTATATCAGCTTTTCAAAGGAAATTTATTGAGTTTGGTGACCTACTTTTCTCCAACATTTCTGAGCATCCACAGTCGAAGCTGATGGAAACCATGGTTGCTTGGAGACCTCAGATAAGCAGCCAAAACGTAACGTGGGCTGAAATTCTTCTAGTCTTATTATGGGGATGCTAACTTATTCCCAAATTCAAATCTCTGTGAGCTAAAGCAAAGTCTGAGAAAGAAAACTCTGTTTGATTCAGTTAAGGTGAGAACTTGGAAGGCTGGTAGAAAAGCTACCTCCAGTAAGATGGGAGATAATCAGCCTGTATAAAGATTTCACTTTTCAGAGGTTACTGGCAGCCCACTAATGAAAGAAATCTGTGGAAAGGAAAATATGTCTAGAAATCCAGACCCTTCATCTACAGTATTTCATCAGTAATATGGCCCTGACTCAAGCGTCTGGGAGGTCCAGGCATGGGCTGGGACATAGCTTGCTCCAAAAGTGCTGAAGAAGAAGGGAGTTCCTGCCCTGGACTGTGACGTATAGAGAAAGAATCAGGAGACACATAGGTACAGATAGATGTAGGACTGCAGGACCAGCAATACTGGTCATCAAGAAAAACAGTGGTGCCAGGAAAGGTGAAAGAAATTGGGTTTTGTTGTACTGTGTTTGAAAAGGAGATGAAAGAATGAAAACAAAATCCTTGGTGCCAGACCATACGGAGATCTCCTTTCATCTCCTGCACCAGCATCCTCAGAAACCAAGTAGATTTGGGCAGGATTGAGAGAGGATTACAGGTAATTTGTTTATCAATGTCACTTGTGAGGACACCTAAGGATAATGCTGCCAATGAACAAGGAGACAGCTACGGGCAAAAACTTTGGGAAATTTGGCCACTGGGAGGAGCAGTAGGAGGATGGAGGAGGAGAATGAGCCACAAAACTCAGAGGATACTGACTGTAGTTGTGAGAGTAGGGCACAGACTCTCTGAAAGTCTTGGGAGGAAAGACACAGGGATTGATCACTCACATGAAAGGAACTGGATAGACCAAAGAGGATGATAATAAAGATAGGATCTTGTAAATGTTGCTGTTACAAAAATACTTCAGGTGAGGGGAGGAGCAAGGCTTTCTTGCACTGCTCTACACTGGAAAGTGCTCCTTTTCTAAATCCATGTGCTTTACCATGACTTACACATTTTCCACATTTTCTTTCATGAACAAAATCTTGCATAGCTAGGCAGTTTTTTTGAGGCAAGATGGGCCCAATTTCTCCCATGTCCACACTATGCAGATGTTGCTGAAATCAGTGAGAAGTGAAAGCATTTGTCTGAAAGCAGACTCGAGATTCTAGCTCCAGAGTACAGAGTTCTTGGTTGGGCTTCTTTGTTTGAAAGCCAAGCTCAAGCAGCTCCATTTTGTCTTCCGTTTTCTGTTTTTCCTTCCTTGGGTTCATGTACTGCTTTTAATATTGAACTATGGAAAATTTTTAAACATTTGATACGGCATCAAGGGAAGCATAGTGTTTCTGATGGAAAAGAAACTGTAAGAAAAAAGAATCTTCTTTTTTTTCCCTTTCTTTATTTTTTTTCTTTCTTTTTTTTTTTCTTTCTTTTTTTTTTTTTTTTTTTTCCTCCTGGACTGAAAATATAATAAAAGTCTAGCCCTGGTGCAATGCAATGTTATTCAGCATGTTTTCTGCTGTGAAATGACAAGTGTGGGGTGGGGGGGGAGGATGGAGTTTCAGCTAATTCCATGAAACTATGCTGATTATCTGAGGTGTCAGATGTATATGTGTCAAGGAGCATTTGAGTCTTCGCTCGCTGTCAGATCATTTTTTAAATCAGGGTGCCTGGGGCCCTCCTCATCAGCAAAAACAGGATATAAGCCTTCCCCCTTGAAGATTATTATCAGTTTTAGAAGAAGTGCATTTGTATACTTTCAGAAGTCTGCTTGAAATGTAACCAGGCAACTCATTTGGGGAAGGAGACAAATGTCAGTCCAAACTCAAGGCTGAACTGCAATGCAGGTTTTATAAATTTTGCCTTTGAAAGTAAAGACAGTGGGTCAGCTTTTGGGGCCAGGGAAGCTGGTACAAACTAGTTTCACTGCTTACATTTGCAGTACACAAAATGTAGTAGATATAACTCTGCTGCCTGTGAAAGGCGAAAGTTAAAGTGGTAAATAGTCTACTTGAGCCAGTATTTCTTTGCAGGATTCTTCAAGCTGCATTTTTCGTAGATTATACTTTCCTGTCTCTTGGATGTATGACTTAGAGACTTCTGTATTTTCAGACAGCCAGACTGTGTCGGGCATAAACTCTAAGTGAGTTTAAAGGTCCAATTCTTAACTGCACCAAAGCCCTGGTATGTACTTTTGTTGACCATATTAGCCACGGTTCAAAGACTTTGTTTCTTGCTATGCCCACTTTATGACTCTTATTGCAGATGGGCTTCTGTATTAACTGCCAGCCTAGGCAGGTCTGAGACCCCTCTCCAAATGCTCAGCTCTGTGCAGAGGGTGGAAGTGTGCACACTGATGTTTGGAAATGCTTTGCACTCATTTCCCCCAGGTAAATGACCAGGCAAAAGTCCAAGCTCTCACAGAAGATGTTGTAGGCTACCTGTTGCAGGCAGGGACATGTGGCTCATGATATCTACAAAAAACATTTTTTCCTTGGTTCAGTTCACCTGTGAATTTGCCCAAAGGTGACTCATGAAAGCACTTTTCCTTCTTAAAAAGCTTCTGCATGATGAATTAGTATTTTAGGCTCTACTCCAGCTGCTTGGACCCAATTCCTTCAAGTTAATAAAATCTACCCAGAAACGGCTATCTTTTAAAGGCTACAGCATCTCACTACTAATACAATTAGATTAGGTGGCATAAACAAGTCTGTCCATCCCCTGTGCATGTGTCCCTTCCCACCTCAGCCCACACAGGCCTGGGGGAGAGTGGAGCATTGCCATGCCACCAAGAAACTGAGGCACTACATTCAAATCTTGTCCTAATGAAGGTACAGGGCACTGCTGTCAGTCTTAAAAGTGTAGATTTGTCATTGTGGTTGTGTTCCTTCCCGCCACGCTCCATCTGGGCATCTTTGGGAGCAGCGAGGCTTCTGTTACAGCCAGCACTGGTCCCTGTATTTTCAAGGAGATCTGACCTTGGAGGAGATTTTGTTGGAAGGACACAAACTTGTGCAGGAAGCCCCAAAGGCAGAATTGTTCCCCTGCCCTCTTAGGGGTCCTGCTGCCCACACACTGCCCATGTGCTGTTAGGCAGAAGCATTAGGGTAAAGGGTCCTCTGCTACGGTCTGAGTCTTCTTATGCTGCAGAGGTTTATTGTGGCTTGTTTTATATGGTGTCTATCTTTCCTCTGACTGGTCTTGCATCATTAATCTCTGTATGGAAAACTGTCAGCTTTTCTTTTAAATGCTTTAGAGTAGTGAAGTTCATCCCCTATTTTAAGTTTTTTTGCTTGTTAGAGCAACTTTCTTACTTACATTTTCTGCTCCCTCAAGGTCTCCTATGTACAGACAAGCTGTCTCTGGAATGATTCAGGATGCTGAAGCAGTTGATCACTGTATAAATCTTCACAGCTTCACAGTATATGCAGTAAACATATATGACTCTAAAACTGCATTGTCCTGGCACTGCAGATTATTCCTTATTAAAAAAAATCAGTGTTTACAAAACATTAGACCTTTTCATTTGGGAACTGGATGAAAACGTCAAAACAAGATATGAAGTTTTCTGAATTTATTGTTCATGCTGCTTACTGCACTGATAGACTTGAAGATGGATATGTTTTGTATCTCGTCAGAACAGGCATTAAACCAGCAATGAAATTTTGAATTTTTTTCCACAGCAATACAGCCTCCAGACTGGTCCATGAGGGTGGAACCAGACCAGGATGAAAGGCAGCACCGTGAGGGCCAGCAGCGATCACAACCTGTCCTGAGGTGGTGGAACCAGGAAGAACAATAGGACTGTGCTCTGTCTGACAGCTGCAGGATGCATCTCTTGTGGTCACTGAAATACGTGGCTTAATTTTCTTGGTTACAAAGCTCAGTCACTACCTGCCTAGTCTTCTTCCAGGTGAGAGGACCCATGGCACAGGACAGAACTGTTCACTCCTTCATCAGGCTCCTTGTCTGGCGAGATATTTAACCATTAGGTTAAGTATTTTGTGAAAATGAAGAGGGTACTGAAACTGCTGACTAATTTTACAATGTTTATTAAAAGAACACCTATGCTACCTTTGAACCTGTAATGCAGAGGTAACAACCTCTTATCACTTCAGGTGGTCACACAAAAATAATCTCATTAAATAAGTGGTCAAATAGAGAAAACTCAAATCCTGTGGTATGGAAAAACCATGGAAATGTTTCACATGTCCACATACCATTTAGCACTGATTTCTTGCATTTAACTCTGTGAGGGTCACTCATTAAAGTGCCCTATATGACACCTCCATTATGAAATAAGCCCTGAGACTCCACAGTCTTTCCCTTAGATGAGTGGGAGTAAAATCTCTATCCACTAAAGGGAAAATACAGTGATCAGTGTGGTAGGCAAAAGCAACATGGATGGCTTATGCTTATGTTTATACTTATGCTTATGCGTGTGTGCCTTAAGTACCATTTAAATGGTGTAAAATAAACTCTGCTAGTTCATTTGGCAGCACAGAAGTGAAGGAAAATATACTACTAACCTTCTACAAGAACTAGCTGAAAATATTTTACACTGATGCTGAGAAATAATAGGACTGCCTTAAAGGCAGCATTTACTTGCTTAGCAAATGGGAGGTAGATGTCAATTTGGACTTCTCAAGCAAATTTCTTGAAATGCAAACTATGTATTTATTATTACTTACAATTTTAAATTGGTGTTGATCACTTAATGTTGTCCATCATGTGTTAAAAAAATGTATATTTCTTCTTTAGACCCAAATGTTTGTGCTGTACTAATGAAGATGTCTCAGCTTTTATTAATTAAAAATGAAAGATAAAAGAAGAGAAGCCAACAGAGAGGGTTTTCAGATATCATATCTTTCAGGAGCAATGGGAAGTTGGAATCTTAAAGATTCAAGAGAGGTTAAACAAAGGGGAGACAAAAATCCTTCTTTACGAAAATATTCCTGATTTTTTTTAATATCCATCTGATCGGCATAATTGGCATTTTTTAATATCCATAACACTGGTAAAATTGGTGTTCTTTAACATCCATTAATCCTCAAGACAGTTTCAGTCAGTGATGATTTCTGGCTCCATTTCAAAGGAGGAAACCCCACAGAATATCTCGGCACATATAGAAGTGGGTGCCATCATTTGAGTCCCCTGCACCATGCCTGGATGTAGTTTCTGGGCTGCCCTGGCAAACCCAGGTGCCTTGGGATGCAGCATGTCCCCCTGCCAGCAAACACATCAGAGTTCCTGCCCATGGGGACCAGGAGGCTGCGGATGGTGATGGAGAACAAGTGCATGTCAAGTGGCAGCCTTGGAAAGCAAAGCCTTCCCATGACCGATGATGTTGAGGTAGTCACACTGACAAAATCTTTCAGCCCCATACTGTATGGTCATTTATTTCAATATAGCAGCATTTTTATTTTGGATAAAACCCTGGCTGTGTTGGCTACTGCTACAAGCACATGACAAAACTGCCTATCTAAATGGAGGATAAAGCAGATGCGCAGAACATGAGTGAACCAGGTAGGAACATTGTAACAGCTCCCAAGGGAAATTCCACCACTGCTGAAGCTGGTGTGAAACTCTCTCTGAGGGCACTGGGACTTCAATTTCCCTTGGTGCTCTCCCTTTACCTGCAGGAAAAGCCAGTGTGGCATCAGCATTGCAGGGTGACACGCTGCTGCAGTGAATCATAGCATGAGATGATTTCGATACCCCTTCCAATACTGTAGCATATTTATAATTTAAATTATAAGCTCTGGGGAAAGAGTACTGTGTCTTTTCACACAGCATTCAATATGCTAATGTGTTCAGTAAAGAACAGGTACATTCACAGAAATAAATGCCTTCTTGTTTCAGATATGCTTTGTCCTTGGGTTGGAGATACATTATCGATATGATTTTAATTTTTTTGCAATGAATTGTTTGTTATACAGCAATAAAAATACTACTGTGGACCCACTTCACCCCAATACCTGGGACCTACATGTGTGTTGGACACTGATTCTTCTGATTCATCTTCTTGGGTTCATGCCCATCAGCTGTTTTTTGTCTGTCTGGTCAGCATCAGTGAACATGTCCTTGCTTAGTTATCTCCCAGGCATGATGAATACACTGGGATGTAGAGGTGAGAAAAATCTCAGTAAAGCAATGATAAAGAGATTTAAATTTTAAATCTCAGTCAGACAGATCTACTCAGCCACAGAAATTGTCTCAGGAAATTCTTGGTGATCCAATATACAGACAAACTTACAAAACCTCCCAGAGAATCCAGCCTTTTCTTCTGGGAAATTACAACTCCTTTATCTGCCCAGAGAATCAAGGGAGGTATGGAACAGGAAAATGTTCATACAGCAATGAGATGGTTTGAGACGAGCGATGCTCCTAAACATAAAGAAACACCAGTGTTACATTTATACCTATAAAAATCTCTGTGTTTGCATCTGTGGGTGAATGGAAAACAGAGTGAAATGTATTATTTCAATTTCAATTAATTTCAGTAACATCCACAGGTATGTCCCCAGGTAACATATATATTCCCAGAGGTCAACAAGGAATATGCTCCAGATCAGAATGATATATAATTTCCTTTGCTTTTTCTCTGTCTTTGCATATTCTCCCAGCCCCCCACACCAGCACATAGCTCCTCACCTTCCAAGAGCTCAGAGTCAGGCTCTGTCAGTGTCTCCTCAGTACACACAGGCTCACATCAAAGATGCTGATCTTCCACTCCATCCTTGGGGCTTGCTTTTCTGTTTCTCCTGCATGACTATCCGCTATGCTCCCTTTTCTCGCCAGCTTCTTTCACTTCTGTTCCTATCACTGCTGGTGCTCTATCTCTAATTTCTCTTGCAGATCTCTATGGCTCTGCTTACATTAGCCAAAACTGCCATCCCTCCTTGGTGGTGTGGAAGAAGTGATGCTCCTGTGCATCAGCTAACCCTGAGCAGCCTTTCCTCTTACTTCTCCAAAGCATCCGTCATTGTGATAGCTTGCTGCTACTACCTTCATCTGCTCCTTTTGCACTAACCTACATGGACATTAGATAAACTAACTGTCCATGTGTGAAGTGACCTTCCTGTTCAGCAGTGAAGTCCTCCTTCTCCCTCACCTACCCACACCAGTGTCCCTGGCTGTTTTATTCTCCAGCTTAAATTGTAAGCCCATCAGGGCAGGCAGCCTTGCCCCTGGGTTGTCTCAAGTACAATGGCAGATGTCTCCAACTACTTAGAAATTACCAATGAGGATATTTTTCTTCACACTTCTAGACATTTTCCTAGCCCTGTAAAAATAGATACTTACTAAATATATGAAGTAAAAGCAGCCTCAAGGGAAAAAAAGCCCGGAGCACCCCAGGTGGGGAGCACCCCTGCTGACACCCAATTTGTGCATTAGAAGGTGATAAGCAGGGAGATGTGGTGCAGAGCCATGCCGATCTCCTGGTGGTTTTGTTGTTGTTGTCACAACATGGTGGAGAATATCCAGACTTGCCAGTAAGTCAGGGAACAATCTCTTCCTATTGTGCCAGCTCGAATGCTAAACTGGCTTACAGTCACACATCTGCATGATCCTAACCTTCCCTCATTACAAACACAGTAGGGATTTACTTGCACCACACTAGCTTTGTATGGGGCCAATATTTTTATCTAGCAAAATCATATTGTTACCTCCATATGTATAGTGGAAACAGCACGAGTAATGGAACCTTTAATCCTCATTTTTCAAAATTAGATTATAGTTTTACCTTCACTTTCTCTTAGTTTTTAAATCCCTTCCAATGCTGAGCATCGAAGACGCTGCTCCCCCTCTAAATCACGTTCTCTGGCGGCTCCAGTTGTGGCTGTCTAGAAGAGGCTGCCTATGGAGATCCAGACCCCAGGAGACTGCCTGGATCACCTTCAGTCACCTTCCTTGTGTCCCTTGAAGAATTAGTTTAATCAGAACAGATAAAGTAAATGCCATATAACGTAAAATTAAATTAAAACCTATATGCAACAACAAAGATAGTATTAAGACATATCCATCATGCCTCTCTATCTCTGCACTTGCAGATAAACAGAGAGATTTATAAGGTAGGAACTATTTCAGTGTTAAATCAGAGGCTGGCAATATTGAATTAAGCTGCACATATTTGGCGAAGGCTTTTCCAAAAGTTGTAAGGTCTGCACAGTGCTGTCTCTTCTACCTCCTGCCACGCTTTGGCGTGAAACATGTTACGCAGCATGACGCGGTGGATGCTGCCTTAAGCTACAAGGCAAAATCATTGTGTGATCTACTCAGCTGCCTCACACCCCAATTACATAGTTCTAGCCAGCATATATGCTCAGCAGTACTGCCATGCAGTACTCTTGAGGATCGCTTAGTAAATTCCATTTAATTGTTGTAAAGTAATTATTCTGCAAGCTCCTGTCTGCTAGGAAGAACTACATCATGGCAGTGTAGTTAAAGTTGCAATTAGATACCATTATTAGGTCCCCTGCAATGATATCTCTAAGAAACTTCCTTTGGCCTAAAAACTGCCGCATTTACGGTGATGGGAACACAGAATATTGCTGAAAACTTTGAATACTCTGTGTCAAACTGGTCTTGAATGAAATCTAAACTAAAGTCACCTCATTGAAGCACTTTCACTAGTAGGAATGTTATCATGCATTAATTATTATTATCTAAACTGCAATAGCTAAGCTGCACTATGGATTTGAAGCAAAGATGTGCAGACCCCTTTATGTTAATCACTTGACAAACACCGAATAAAATGATGGTCCTTGCCCTGAGTATCTTATTTCACAAATACATGTAAGTATTTATAAGCTACAATGAATTTTTAGAGGAAGGTAATTACAGTATATGTCAAATAATCTCGGCCACATATATATATATAATGTATGTATGTATGTATACTGTAGCACAATGTGCTTTCTCTAAACAATTTTAGCTTTGTCCTGTTCACCTCCTGGTATCTACAGCAGAATTCTCTGGTACTACCTGAAAGGAGGTAGGGACTCTGTGGGTCAGCAGACCCTAGGGTAGAAATCAGGTCTTTGAGTGGTGTGCCTTGTTCTTGGCCTAGATTGAATCCCTGGCCTTTCTAACCCATTTCCAACATAAACCGTTGTGTCTGGAGACCAACCTTCACTCGTCAGTGTTGTACTGAGAAATCGAGACTACCCCCAGGTCGGAATTTCTTCTCCATCTGTAAAGGGCAACTTGTGCCTGTCAGGTGCTCTTAGTGATGTGCACCTCCCTGTCCGTTACCGCCAGGGAGACTTATGTCCCTCACTGCCACTCCAATATGTCAGGCTTTCCCTAGAAAAATGTGCTGATGTCCGACATATTTGAATTTCACAAGCTGCACCTTGTGTTCAAAGTCTGTGCTTACATGCTTGTGAGTCCCCCTGCCCTTGCTCCCTCTGGGCATTTTTTTGGTGTTTTGAGTGCTTGTTGGTGGCTGCCAGAGCCTTGGCAGTGGAGACTGGCCAGGATCCCAGGCTGACAGAGACCTGACTCCTTTTTTCTTCCCTTTTCACTCTTAGACCCCTCTGCAGTTTTCACCTCCCTTCTTGTATTTCTGCCCTGCTTCAACCACTTCCGCAGAGCTCACCCCCTCCTGAAACACGTAGCGCAGTGAAGGCAGCCCTGCGGACAGTGGGCACATTCTTTCTCTTGCCTGCAAACACAGCTGAACAGTTGGGTCACAGCAAAGCCCCAGAGCCTGCCTGCAGCCATGGTCTGCTTTGCACTCTCAGCCTCCTGAGCAGTGATAGCTATAAAAAGCCTTTTTCTCCATGAGTTGATAAGTTTTCACCCAGGATCACCCATGGATCACTTCTAAGGGATTTGTAAGCTGAGCTCTAATTAACTTAAAAAGCAAATGCAAAAAAAAAGGGAAGTTGCTAGGTTTGAACAAGGAGGCCTTATGAAAGCAGATAGCATATTTAATTTGCTCTATCAGATAATAAGATCAAATGATTTAAAGAGTTGATGTGTTGTGAAAATGCATCCTGTCACAGCTGGGATGTGGATGGAGTCCTAATCACTCATTTCCCCTCAGTGTCATTCCCTCTCTGTTTGCTGTCACACCGTAGAGTTTGGAGTTTAATGTGCTGGTAATTGGAAGATGCTTCTCTCAATATACTTCAAGACAGATTTTTCAGAGAAAGAGTCTTCTTGTGTTTTCAATCATATGAGATATTGCCGTGAATTCCTTGCATCCTAGCTTTGTCTTCTTTGTCCCCTTGGCATATCATCAGTGTGTTGTTTACAGCTTGTATTTACTCATTTTTTACTCAAATTTTTACTCATATCCTGCTTTTCTCCCCTTTCCTTTCTATTTCCTCCCATTCCTTCTGCTTCTTACCATCTTTTCTGTCCCCTTCAAATCCAGCATCCCAGGAAGTTCAGTGAGCATGTCCTACTCAGTATTATTCATGCAGGTGTCTTACAGAACTCTTTTAAACATGCTGTGAGGAATCGAGTTCACTCTTGGGCAAAGGTTTCTGAGGAAGGTGACTTTATTACTCAGATGCACTCTGTAGAATACAGATATACTTCAGTGCTCCCCTCTAACCCTCTATTCTTCTTCTAGCACTCCCAGCACAGAGAGTTATCTTCATTAACAAGTTCAAATCACTACATACTTGCAGCATCAGTGGTCAACGAGTGCACGTTTTACTTGTTCCATGAGATGAGCTAAATGGATAAGTTACTTTCCCTGGTCAAAAACATCCTCTTTCCTTAATGGAACAGCTTAATTATTTCTTCTTTCTCCTGGTCCTGAGGGACAGATTATTGAAGACAGATGGGCGCAGAAGTGTGCATACATTAGCGGCCGAGGCTCGATGCAGCCGTACTGTGGATGGGAGGGCCGACAGCTGCCTAGTCGCATCCAGACACTTGGGAAATTGCCTGAGCCTAAGCAGCGTGTATGGAGCACTGGTGACCCTGTGTCATTCTGATGCCTTCAGCTGGGGTCCTACAATGTCACAAGCGTGTGCGCATGAAATCCTGTAGAGCCTCATAGACTTAGCTGCCTGCATCAGACCTGTGCAAATGTGCAGTCGCATAGGCATGACTTCTTAAAAAGTCATCTGTTTGCATTAACATCATGTTGTCCCTTCCCTATTGCTTTACAACTGCTTCTTAAAATTGATGTTGTTGTCTCTTTTGCTGCCACTAGTTTCTCTCCTTCCTTCAAAGTCTCTGAAGCTGCTTGTCTGGAAGGCGGTGTTGCCTGCTCATGACAGGGAAGCCAGCAGGGCTGCCGTCAGCATCTGCAGAGCCCAGCCTAGGAGGGGAAACTTGATGCTGTGTTCCACTTTTGCAGGTGAGTTTTGGGCTGTGCTGAGTGAAGAAACATGATATTAATGTTTCATGTATAATGGGAAATCCAGAGTGATGATAGCTACAAAATGATCCCAACTGCGACAGGCAGGAACTCTGCAATTCCGGTCCCAACACTAATATGAAACCTGTCCTTCAAGTTTGGCAGGTCATTAAGGTGGAGATTTTAAAGCACCCAGATGATTTAGGAACAGAAATTACATTAGCTATGTGGTATATGTTTCTCTCTCCACTTGCCACTGTTTAAAATTTGTGACATTTTACAAACATCCTCCTTGGAGATCGCACTTGAACAACAGTGATAATCATCACTTCTGTGCAACTGGTACAAGGCTTGAGTGATGCGAGTCATACAGATCCTCCCCACATTGTGTTTGTGACTAGAGACACCCACTGAAAAGTCTCATAACTAGCTTCAAATATTCATCTGTTTTGAGGGGGACTAAGCTATCCAGGTTGCTTCAGTTCACGTCTATGAAAGCGCAACTGTACTTTGAACGTGCAGCTGTTGTACATATGATTGGGATATTAAGTGCATAAATTGCATTGGTGAGGGGAGCCCAAAAGGTTTTTCCAGGTTGTGTCCCAGGACCCCACTGGCTTATCGCTGAGTGGTGTCATGTAAGAAATATACTTCATGCTATCCTGTGTGGTGTGACACAATGAATCCTTTAGCAGGAAACTCCTTGGGACAGGGGCCATGCTCCTTTTGTGTCTCAGTGCAGCACCTAAAACCAGTTTCCCAGGCTGTAACTAGGACTGTGACAAAAAACCACCAAGATACATTGAGAGTTTCCTTAGCTCAGACAGTAGTTCTGCTCTTCAGCTATAAGGATTGTGAGATCTCCTTTTCTTTTTTAGAGAGGACCCTGTGATAAGTGGTTTCATTAATCCTCCCACAGAGCTAGTTAGAAAACTTTGAAATAAAGTCAGTTGCTGGATCCCTGTCTGGAGTCTGCATACCCTTATTTGCATTTTGATTTCTGTGATTTAACTGAAGGCACAGGTTGTCCCTGCCAAATATCCCTTGCCTACCGAGGGATACACAAGGTAGAACTGCCCAAAGCAGCCTGACTTATGAGGACTGCCACGGCAACACAACCAATGCATCCCTAAACATTTAGTAATAAAAAATCTGTTGTTCTTTAGTCGCCAGGATTTAACAAGCCTAATCCCTAGGAGAGGTGATAAAAATTCATTAATCTAATTAAATACTTCTTATTGCCAAAGTGACTTTGTAGAGTAGCTTTGCTGAAGGATAAGTGCAAAGTAAAATGGAGTCCCAGCAGAGAAACAAACGTTAGACTTCAGCAAGCTGGTACACGCTTCATTAAACTCATAATTATCCTTTGGTTCTAAATAGCTGATAATATTTAATGAGTATCCAAGATAATTTAAAGAAAATGTTTACTAATGAGGAACAAACAGTGCTATGGAAAACTGATATCTGGGGTACCATAGCCATGTATCTTACCTGTATCTTATGTACTCGGTTTTGTACAAGTGATTTAAATGTTCTTTTAAAACTGTTTTACTACAGGCTGGTGTTGCAGGTTTCACTGAGATCCCCTGTGAAAAATGAGGCATCCTAGGGAGAAAAGGACATGCTGTGGAGCAGGTAGTGTTGCAGGGAACCACAGGCAAAATAAATCAGAGGGGACTGAGCACAGAGAAGGGACCAAAGCATCTCAGGATTGGGGTCCCTCAGTGATGCCAGGGGGCTCATTTTGGCCAGGACTTTCCTAAGAGTTAACTTCTGGCTTCTAAATTGTAAGGGAACTTGATTTTTGGCAACCTGTGGTCAGAGTGAGCTTGCTGCAGTCTGTACAGTTTTTATAATTAATAGGAAAATAATTTGACTCCTGACAGCCTGCATATCATCTGTTGGCAGGTGAAGCAGTAGCTGGCCAAGCACTGGTTGATTGCTTTTGTCCAGTACTCCCTTAGAGGAATTAGTTCCTTCTCTAGGGATACTTGACTTCCACCTCAGAATACTCTCTATTGGAGATACAGTGTGTATTTTCTTTGTCTTTGCATCATGCAGAGTTGCAGCTCTACATCTTTCTAGTGCAGATAAACAAAGAGTTGCAATCCCTATTTAGAAAATGGCAAAGAAAACAAATTGTCTTGCTCCAAAGCTAAGGTGATGAGATGTAGGAAATGAATGGGTGATGAGTAGGGGATCAGTGCTGGCAAGTGAGCTGTGCCCTGACCCTTCATCCACCCTTGTGAGCTCTTTGCTCCTGTTCTCCTCAGCAGTCTGCACCCTCGCATGCAGGGCCAGGAGCCCCAGCAAGGCTCCTTCTCACTAGCTGGCTCCCACTCCTCCTTGCAAATGTGATGCTTTGTGGGGTCTATTGTGTTTGCTCCCTCACAGTAGAGTTCTTAGAATGAGCTACAGTGACTCAAATCAGCGTCGTCACGCCAGAGCATTGTTTTATATGTAGCAGCCAGTGTAAAAAGGAACAACTTGTATTGCACGTACCTTGTGTGCAGTCTGCCACTTCCCTTCTGATGTGACCTAGCCTGATTTATCACTGGTAGGTCCATTTCTGGAAGCTGGAATTACTTTTTCTAACACTATGTCTCTCCCTACCTGATCATTTTTCTGAGGTTGCCCAACTGAAGGGACACAACCTGGCCTTACAATAAGGAGGGTTTTGCCCAGTTTGATCAGGACCAAACTTCTAAGCCTTAATATGGGGGTTTTATTAGCCATATTAGCCATGGAGCACTCTAAAGCCATCACATGCTTTCCTGCAGTGTGTGGTGAACTCTGATAGCAGCCAACACTTTGAAACCAGAAAGCAAACAGCAGAGCAGAAGCAGACATAAATATAAAATGAATGTAGATATTTCTCACTTTCATCATAGCAGGAAAACAGCCTGTTCTCCAAAATGCCTGCACATAGGCTTGTATCCTGATGGCTACGTATATTATTGCTGGTATTCTGATACTGGAATGAAAGGAAATGGGGACTGTGTGGATTAGCAGACCACATGCATGTGCCTATTTTATGGCTGTGATTATCTTTGTAAGGTGCTTAAACGCTGCGAGTGGAGCATCCTGTAAATGGGTAGACAGATTAGATTAGATCTGCAGTTCTCAGCAAGGGACTTTATACCTGCTTGGCTGGCTTGGAGGCTGAGTTTCTCTTTAAATGCAGTATTGCTAGATGTTTCTTATGCCCTTTATCAACTGGGTTTCCTACTGGCAGTCTCATAGAGGTTGGTACTGTATCTTTGATCTCGCATATATTTTAGTATATAAAATCATATTTCACAACAGCTTTGCAAGCTGTTATGTTAATTCATTGGCCATCTACTATCCTGGCTACTATAAAAGCTATATAAATACAGTATAAGGAATGAATAACACCCATCCATCCACCCAGTCCTGCTCCTGAAGTAAATTCCAGGGCAAACCTCTCATGTGAGGGAAGGGCAGGATTTTGTTCCAGATCTGCATGTATCAGATTTTCAATTTTTGTCTAATGGAGACCTGATTTCAGAGGGGTTGAAAAATAGCTGGTGGTTGGACCATAATGGTTGTGCTATTGCTATATCGCAGTGTTTTTCTCAGATGCATTGGCAGAGTGCCTGGGGATGGCTTTTTGTTGAGTTTGTTGGGTTTGGAAGCAGGAATTGAGTAAGATTACTCTTTTGCAATATTTGTGAGCCTTGCAATCAATCAATGACTTTAAAACAGGAAAAGTGTCATTCTAACAATTACTTTTCCTTGTATTTGTCAGTGACACTGCAGATGTGTTTCCCATTCTCCTGCCCAAACAGATCCAACCTAGCAAGTGGTCACAAGTCTATTGAAAAGAAACTGTCTGTTCACATTTGGAGAATACAGTCATAGGAATAAGAATGGTTTATGTACCTCATCTTGGAGACAGGGAAAGAGACATAAAACTGTCTTAGACATTTAGAAGTTGGTTCCTTTCAAAATCCAAAGCACTTTTCCTGTTTAGCATCTTACAGATGAACAGATATGTTGATGTGTTTACAACTACCGTGAAGAGTAGAGTTAGGTGTAGCAGTGATGTGAGCTTCAGAGCTCAGTGTAATATAATGTTACCCTTGTGAAATGCAATTATTCCAGCTCTTGTTTTTAAATAGTTGTTTTTCTCCGTGTGAAAGATAAATCATGTAACGTAACAATGCTATTCATAAAGATGCAAGTTTTCTGTTCCTAGCAAATTTCCTTTGTTTTTAAAGGGGAAACAGTATGTAGCCAAACCTTTTCTTAAAATCTACAAGGACTGCACAAAGCAAGACCCAAAAACCCCCTCCAACAAGCCAACCCAGGGGAGAAAGACTTTTGCTCTTGCTTCATGAAGACACGTGAAGTGTGAGGGAACGTAGATTTAGAGCTCTCTGCTACATCTATTTCTCAATTTCCACCAAAAGTAATTTGTTTTAGTAAGGGAAATGTGTATATACTACTAAAATTAGGTTCAGGGCCTCATCCTGACTTATTCTTAACTCAAGGTGTTTGTTTCAGTGAGTTTACTCTTGATGATCATGATTTTTGGTTTAAAATATCTAAGAAGATGGGACTATTGCCCTGTCCTGTTGGAAGCTGCAGCCTGGCGAAGGGCTGCTCCCGAGTAGCTGCTCACGGAGGGGTGCAGTGTGTGCTCTGACTGTCACTGGAAAGGCACAGGAGGGCTTTGTGTGGGCTCTGATGACCAGTTCTGCTTGCATAGGAAAGCAGCAGTAAAGATAACCGAAGCAGGGAGTTTCTGGGGAATACAGGTAAACACAGAAACAACAGGATTTCTGGAAATCTTTTTTCCCATGCTGACATACAAAAATACAGCAGGCTTTCAACTCTTCCAGCCTCAAATACTGCACCCAAAATACCAGCAAACTGGAATTTAATTGCAGTAATGGAAACATAAGGAAAAATATCAGAATATTAAGATAAAGCAGAAACTTCAGCTAAGGAATAGATCCATCTTATTACATTGTAAATTAATTCTGATGCATTCTTCATAGTTGGATATATAACATTTGACCCCCACAATGGAGATTTAATTATAAAACTACCAAAGTTTCAAAGGTAACCTCTAAAAGCAGCTGTTGTTTCAGTAGGACGGGCTGAAGGGAAAGACTTTCTCCTCAATAATTTATGATCAGCACATACTAAGTATCCAATGTACACTAGGTAATTGTACTGAGATACTAGGTTTTCACACTAGGTAAACAAATAACTATAATGGAAACCCAAGTGATTAATGGTTATCTAAGAGCACCCATGAACAGTGGGCTTCAGTTCCAAACCCTGAGGTTTTTGTGGGCAGAAAAGAGCTGTTGTGTCTTACAAGTGGCCAGAAGGTCACAAAGTTTACTGAGATGCAAAGTATAAGCCTATAAACAGGAACACCATGGAAAGGCAGAGGAAAAGACAATGGATGCTGATGTGCAAGATGTTCTCACACTATTAAAAGATTAAAAATTAGGGTGGGTGATAGTTTGTGTGTTAAACAGGGTGGGCAATGTGATTTCAGAGCCTGATCTCTGAAAAGTTTGAGCATGAAGGAAAGTGCACTGGCTATGCCGACTCCTTGGACAGGGGTAACAGTGCACAACGTGCTGTGTTCATCCACTTGGTATAGAATCTGCCTGTGTAAAGTCTTTGTGTAGCATAAGAACTAGGTTTACAGATGCATTTGAGTGTCTGGTTTTCTATCCTGTGTTCTCCAGCCCTTTAAATACCTTTCTTTCCTTTCAAACTTCTATTCCATAATCTGGGGAGATGAGTAGAGGGTACTGCGCCAAACACCAGACCACATTCAGGAGCCCAAATGTTCTTTTCAGCCCTGCCACCAGCTCCCTGAGCTACCCTGGGCATACCAGGTTACAAAACAGCCTACTTGACTGCAGGCTGGGGCCAGGGCTTCCACATGGAGTCCTGGGATCTGCTGGTGAGCGGCACTGCATCAGCCCTGGATTTATTCCATCTGTTATTAATGATGACCCCGAAGGACTGAAAGGAAGCTGCCTCTGCTTCTCTTGTGGGTCACTGACACACTGGTGAACTCAGTTTGTTTTCCAGCATCAGATGTCTGCAGCCAAAGCCATTCTCAGTGTCCTCTCCTCAGCTGCGTTGCAGGGCAGAGGGGGGCTGGAGGAACTGGGATAGCAGGAAGCCTCTGTGCCTGGGGCACAGCAGCTCCCCTCAATGGGTGCCTGTAGAGCACCGGAGTTTCTGCAAGAGCAGACCTGAAGGCTCTTTGAAGACCCAGTTGTGCATTTCATACGAAGAGCATGTTTGTAGCATTTAAAGAATGGAGTCAAACCAAGTGACAGCAGGGGTGCATTCATTTTTGCATGTAAGTCTTTGAATGCATTATGTCATGGGTACAGCATAGCATTCTCTCAAATTGTTTGTAATTCAGCATTTAAAATGGTACCGTGTTGCGAGTTAAGCAATTATCAAGACCTCAATTCCAAGACACAGAGGTTCCAGGTTATAGGTCTCGTGAGTTTTATTTACTTTAATTCATGTCAGCTCATTATCAACCTCATCAGTGAGCACAGACTTAAAAGTAAGCCTGGATCAGTCATTATTCTAGGTACACACATGTGGATTAAGGGTCTTTTCATCTATACAGTTTGGGAAATGGGGGTGGAAATCTATATTGTTTCACTTTCCATTGTTCAAATTTGCAAAATAATTTTTAAATGAGTCAGAAGGCCACAGAGATCACTAATAACATCTCCCATATCAGAAGTAATTTGGTTTGTAACTCTCTATGATCAAATCAAATAATCCTTTTATACCTGACCAAAATTACTTTGCAGGGTTCATGTGCTATTGCTAATCATTATCATCACAGTGTGTCTTTGAACCTTAAGGCATTATGTTATACACATTTTTATGATGAGTGTGTTAAAACTAGAGATCTGATGTCTCTCTCTTTCTGATGGATTCCTGAAATTCAAGTACTTTTCAGCCAGTTCTTAATATGGACACAAGCAGCTGACCACTGTTGAAATCTCTTGCAAGATACAAACCAGTCTTCAGGTGTGGAAAGACATCATGGTATCTTTATGCTCCCATCCTCTTCCTTTTGTTGTGGACATCCACTTGGTCTGACTTAGTCCTACTGACTTCTCTTGATGAGGATAATAAACAACTTTAAAAATTATATTAGCTGGTATCTAATTAACCATTATTTTCAATTTGATACATGTTGTCTCCAGGTAAGAATGCAGAATTTCTAAACTACTTTGAGAAAGTGTGAACTTACGGTTTAGCTTTTATTTATTTATTTATTTATTTAGGTAAAACTGTGTGCAAACTTCTTAATCTTCACAAAGTTATTTCTCTGTCCCTAGGGATTTCATGCTGTGCTAAATCTCATAGCTATGCTTCTCATTAGGGGCATCATTCTGTACGGGTGGAGAAATATGATTCTAGTTCCTTCTAGAAAGCTTTACTTTACTCAGATTTCAACATAAAACATAGTAACTGTTGGGGTGCTAGTCATAATTTCATAATTTATTGGTCCTGTGCTGATGGATATCAAGGTGAGGACGCTTCACGTCCCCATTTATTCAGAGGTTGATCCCAATCCTACAAAATACAAACTATTTTACGATTTTAACCACTGTATTCATTTTAATGCAAGACTGACATCCCTAAATGTGCTTATGAGATTTATCTGTCACTGTGATATTGTACCTTGCACACTTTTAATAAGGCTCATATTCTGGGGTCCTCCTCAGGATTGTGCAGCCCTTAGATGGTCAGATGCTTACCTGCCACTCAATTATAGGTGCCAGGTGCCAACCACCAGGATATTTAAGCCTTATGCATCTTAAAACAACAAAGGGAGGGAAAGAGAAGCTGTTGCATTGTACTTTAAAAAAAGTTTCAAACTTTTTTCCAGGGGCAGGGAATTGTAGAATTTGAAGGGCTTCCTGAGTCTGGCTGCTGACAGCTTTACCTTTCAGTTAAACAGACAAAGTCCTATTTAAAAGCAGATGTAAAAATGAGGCAGGCAGGGAGAGATCATTTCTCAGATAATCTGGAGTTGAGCCATTCAGGCCTTAGTAGATTGTAACCGATACGTTGGTTTTCACCAGGAAGGAAATGGGTGGCCAGCAGAAAGTAATGAAAGCCTTTATTACCATACGGTATCTTTGAAAGCTCCTCTATTGTACAGTGACAAAGAACTAAAAATTGCTTAATCTGATCAACCGAAAAAGGAGAAAAAGTAAAAAATAAATCAAACTTTGCCAAGAGCCTTAAGACATCAGGAAGAAAAGCATAGGCTGGTATGTTCAAGGATGGTCTGTTCCCTCCCAGGTCCTTTGTTGTACCGAGGCTGTGGCTGTGAGGATCCCGCTGAGGCAGTACCACTCTGCTCTCCATCTCTGTACTCATCCCAAGGGCAGTTCTTACCTGTGCTCAGTTTTATTGCTGCTAAGGTTTATCCCATTTGCAGCAGAGCAATAGCAGGGGATGCAAGCAGCAAAGAACAGCTCCTGTAAAACTGTGGAGTCCTGTTATGTGACAGATCCTCAACATCACCGCCTGGTGCTTGTTTTCCCTCACTTTAGGTAGAAAAGTATGTCAATGGATGTCAAGGTAGATACTTCTCTTCCTTGCTTTCCTTCCCTCCCCCCTACCTCCCATCCTTCAAGTCTGTCTTTGTGTCATCTCTTCAAAGTACACTACCTGTAAAATATTGATTCACAGCAGGCTGAGCTGCCAGGTTTGGATTTCTTTTTCACTGCAGCAATAATAAACTACTACAGACAGTGCAGGCTCAGTACCAGCCTCATCATTGCACCACAAGCACATCAGTCTGTCTTATGCGTGACTCAACATAATGAAACAAGGACCCAGAGGTATCTCAAAAGGAAGAAGGAACTGAGAAACAACCACGAGGAACATCAAAGGAGCCTAAGGAGGCTGTAAGATGAGGATGTGGCAAGTGCCACCCTAAACAGCAGTAGCAGCATCTCTGTTTATTCAAAATAACTTGTCAGAAAAAAACCAATACAATAAAACAACCAGTGCCACCTGAGACTAGAAATCTAGAATAAACAAACTCTCTTCTTCTCTTCAGCTTAAAAACAGGAATTCCACCCACTCTTAGCTATCTTCATAGTCTTTATCTTGTTGAAAAAAAAGTGTCAGGAATGATTACAGGAAGGTAAAAAGATCCTCAATAGCTTATGGCAGTGCTATGAAAATGGTGCCTGGTGGGAACAGTGAATTGACATACGTGGTGTAAGAAATGTGTTCCAGTTTGATCAGAGGCAAGGTATTCTTGCCTTGTGAGCAATAAAAAAGCTAAGGTAGAGGTCCTCGAGTAAGCCAGGGTCCCATGCAACATTTCTCCCTTTGGTGTGCACTCACTAGAATGCTTGAAGACTCAAGTAATAAAGCCAGACGCAGGACAGATGTAAAATGTTATTTGTAAACAATCAGGGTTTGGGGATATGCTCAGGAAAAGAAACTGGAGCAGGATATTCTTTTCCTTAGGCTAATACACCTGCTGTGTTACGGTTTTGCCAAATACGTGTATCTGTCTATACATTTTTTTATATTTGTATCTTCCACTGACTGTGACTACTTTTATTCTAAACAGTTCTCAGTAGAAGCAAATGGGAAAATACCATATGAGCTCTTCTGTTTTTTGCTGCCACTTGCCTCACATTTAAGCATTTGGAGGAAGGGAAAGCAAACAAGCAATGTCAATAAATCGATAGGAGGAGGTGATGGCTCTACCTTGGCATTTTTGTTTTACTGAAGTTTTCAGAAAGTGATGGAGGCTGTCTTGGCATCCATTGATGAAGCTATGAATGGCTGTGGTCACCTCCAGATTTCACCACTGGGATTGTACACCTCCAATGGAGCTAGAATACATCATTGAGTCCGGAAATAAAAGTCCTGCAAGTTTCCATCCTCTCCCCTGAACTTTCAGTGTCACCATTCCTTGGGAACACCTTCCAGCATAGGACTCAGATAAACCAAGGAGCCGCTGCTGCAGTACAGCCAGTAGGCTGAAAATTTGTCTGTTCCAAACAGACACTAATAGCTGAGGGGCTTTGGAAAGTGCTGAGAGGAGAGATATCACTCAGCTTTAGATACCCTCAGATGTCCCTGTCAAAGCCAGCCACCCCAGGCTGGGCTGATGAAGAGGAAGAGGCACTTCCAGGGTGCAGTGTGTTACTTGCTGTCTCAGGGAGGTACCCAAAAGCTGTCACATGCACCAACATTCCTGTAAAAACCTGTCTTGGTGTAAAGTACTCAGAAATTAGAATTTCTATGCCCAAAACAATGAAGTTGATTTAAGAATACTGTGATAAAAAGAGCTCGTTTAAGAGACTTATTTACTTCCAAATACTTTGCAATTTTAAGGTGCTCTGACATTATATTTCCAGTTTCTCTCCATGACCATAGGCCCTGGAAAGGCACTTATCACAAACAAAGGTGGGTTTGCTACATTTGTCTTGGATTCCTCTGCCACCCCGCTGCAGGCCAGTGTTGTTCCCCAGGGATCAGTACTGGGTGCAGTTTTGTTCAATATCTTCATCAATGACCTGGATGAGGGAATAGAGTGTACCCTCAGCAAGTTTGCTAATGATATGAAACTGGGAGGAGTGGCTGACACACCAGAAGGCTGTGCTGCTATCCAATGAGATCTGGACAGGTTGGAGAGCTGGGCGAAGGTGAACCTCATGAAGTTCAATAAGGATAAGTGTAGGGTCCTTCATCTAGGGAGGAATAACACCAGGCACCAGTACTGTTTAGGGGTCATCCCGCTGGAAAGCAGCACCATGGAGAAAGACCTGGGAGTTCTGGTGTACAGTAAGTTACCCATGGGACAGCAATGTGCCCTTGTGGCCAAGAGAGCCAATGGCGTCCTGGGATGCATTAAGAAAACTGTGTCCAGCGGGTCTAGGGAGGTTCTCCTCTCCCTCTACTCTGCCCTGGTGAGCCCACACCTGGAATACTGCATCCAGTTTTGGGCTCGCCAGTTCTCCCAACGGGGAGCTATGAGGATGATTAAGGGACTTGAACATCTCCCCTGTGAAGAGAGACTGAGAGAACTGGGACTGTTTAGTCTTGAGAGGAGAAGACTGAGAGGATCTTATTAATGTCTATAAATATCTAAGGGGTGGGTGTCAAATGGAAGGAGCCAAACTCTTTTCGTAGTGCCCAGTAACAGGACAAGGAATAATGGGTATAAACTTGAGCATAGAAGGTTCCACCTCAACATGAGGAAAGCCTTCTTCACTGTAAGAGTGACAGAACACTGGAACAGGCTGCCCGGAGTGGTTGTGGAGTCTCCTTCTCGAAAGACTTTCAAATCCCGCCTGGATCTGTTCCTGTGTGGCCTGCCCTGGGTGATCCTGCTTTGGCAGGGGGTTGGATTCGATGATCTCTGAAGGTCCCTTCAAACACCTAACATTATGATTCTATGGTTCTATGATTCTCTTGTGACATCACCTAAACACATTACCATTGCTCCTCCTTGTGTCCCTCAGCCCCCAGCTTTGTATCAAGCCCTTGATGCCAGGTCAGCCACAGGCTGCTGGGGTTTGGGGCCAGATGTGGTGCTCTCAGCTAGCAGGGGGTATGTGTACAACCACTGTGTAACTGAGGCCACGCAACGTCTCATTGCTGAGCCCACACTTTGCAAGTCAGTAATTTGTATCTTTCTTCTTTACCCGGGCACTAATTTTTGCAAAGCTTGTAGGAATGCAGTATCTTTGTGAAATTTCTCTTCTCTGGCCAATGGGATCTGAAATTAGTAAGAAGCAGAGGGTGTGTAAACATCATCTTATGAACTAAGGCTCATACCAAAGACAAACTCACTCAGGTCCCGGGGTAAACACTTTTTCTAGGATTCAGGTCTCCACAATGCTGCAGCTATAATCTCCTGCCTGGCTTTGACTGCTACCATTATGGATTTGGTTTTCAATGCAAATAATTTAGTATCAGATTTTGTCACTGTCATTGCTGCTGAGCAGTGCAATAGAGACACTGTCCTGCCCAGTGGAGCAGGTGTTTCTTGCTTTATCCACAGACCATTACTCACAGACGCAGCTGGTCTTGGTGAGAAAAGATTGTTGCTGTGGTAAATCATACTCAGAGGTAGTTGAGGTGTCTCCATCAGCAGCACAGGAGCAGCTCAGAGGGAGTGGGTGCCTGCGTCACTCCTCCTGTGACCCTGATCAGTGCTCCTATCTGTGTGGTGGTGCAGCAGGGCCTGGCTCACTGATGGACCACCACCCAGTTCCACTTAGGCTCCCAACTGGCAGATGGGGGGCAGAACTGGAGCCTGCTGGGTCAGGACCCCCTTCATGCAGGCATGTAGCAGCAAGAAAAGAGCACAGCTCTGTAGCATGAATGTGTTCATGAAGCCACAGCAGAGAAAACGAGGCTAGAGATGATGTGTTTATAGTTGTCTTATTTTGACACCATTTTGGCTGAAATCTACCCCTGGGTTGAGGGGTAGCCTGACACCTGAGTGTCTATTCCCATTTCTAACCAGGCCCCCAAGTGAATAGTGGTGTGCAGGTTTTGCGTCCACCCTGGGCACAGAAATTTCACCCTGCATGTTCTCAAAGGCACAGACTTGGTAGGATGAACACAAGACATGCCTCACCACCCCCCCCCAGTCTCTTTGTTACATGGTGTGCAGAAGGCTAACAGCAGCTAAAGCAACCACACGCATATTTATGTGCCAGCACCACTTGAACGGAATATGAGGAAGGCTGTAGCTGTCTTCCAAAGGATGCTCTCCCTCTTTTTGGTATGCCCTCCTTTGTATTGTGGGCTAGGAACACAGATCTTCATTTTGTGTCTTGTTCGGCAGTGAGCACAATGCTGTTAGGAAAGGATAGCAGTGCAGAGCAGCACAAGGTGCTGCTGACAGTCCTCTGTAAACTGAAGTGGAGAGCTCGCTGCAGATGTTTTCTTCCCCTTCACTCTCAGACACAATGCGATGCTTTGCCACCTGTGGGGTTTTTCAGAGACCTTTCTGGGGGTGATGTAAATCACGACAGCGGTCCTGGCTGTCTTCCTGTGGGGTAGGTGGGAAAGGGCAATGCAAGTGCTGCTCCCTCGCTTGGGCAGACAAGGCAAGGGTCAGGGAAACATCAGTTAGTTCCTTCTTCGTTCAGTGAGGGAGACGGTGGAGGAGGCAGGAGAGGTGTCCCTGGGCGGGCTTATAATGTACTGCTTGTGCCTCACCTCTTGAAGCTGCCCCTAAAGCAAGAATTTTTGTTCTGACTGTGTCTCAGCGACTGGGAAGATCCTTGAGATTCAAGAGAAGTTGGTAAACAACTGAAGATCTGATAGCTTATTTTTAACCCTTTGCCTATACAGTTCATTCATCATCAGTGCACCCGGGCCCTGCTGAGTGAGAGTGGGGATCTGGTGGTGGCGAGAGCGAGTGGGAGGGCAGCAATGAGTCGCATCCCTCCCGGAGAGGGATAATTGCACCTCTTGACTGCTGGTGGCATTGAAGATGAGTTACATTTTCCTTCTGCCTTCATTACAAGACTGCAGTTCACTCTAAAATAAATGAAAATAAATACTTGAGAAGCCTCGCAAGATAAAACAGTTGAGGCCATATGACATATTTAAAATGGAGACGTTCCCTGTCTAATTGCAGGCAGTGTCAAAGGCATGGTGGTACCTGCACGTGGAGAATGGCTGCTACTTCTCTCCTTCACCAGCAGGGAACAACCATCACTTCTCCCCTTCATGCCTGCATTCCCATCTTTGTTCCATGAGGACAAAGCTTACTGGACTATAATTCTCCTTCATTAAAAAACAAAATAAAACACCCCCCACCAACAACAAAAAAACACCCATAAAAGAAAAAGAAGACAACAGGTTCCAGCCTTGCAGCCTTTTTCTTCAAGGATGCCTGACCATTTTTTTTACTGCCCACTGTTCCCTGTGTCTTTACACAAGGCAGCATTCTACCATGCTCCCCCATAGCATTCTCCTGGAGAAATTGGCTGCTCATGTCTTGGACAGGCATATTCTTCGCTGGATAAAAAACTGGCTGGATGTCCAGGTCCAAAGAGTGGTGGTAAATGGATTTAAATCCAGTTGGTGGCTGGTCACAAGTGGTGTTCCCCAGGGCTCAGTATTGGAGTCAGTTCTGTTTAATACCTTTATCAATGATCTGGATGAGGGGATCAAGGGCACCCTCAGTAAGTTTGCAGGCAGCACCAAGTTAGGTGGGAGTGTGGATCTGCTTGAGGGTAGAGAGGCTCGATAGAGGGATCTGGAGAGGCTAGATAAATGGGCCAAGGCCAATGGTATGAACAAGGCCAACGGTATGAACAAGGCCAACTTAAAGCTGCCTGGCAGAAAAGGACATGGGTGTTCTGGTCAACAGCCAGCTAACATGAGCCAGCAGTGTGCCCAGGTGGCCAAGAAGGCCAATTAGCATCCTGACTTGTATTAGAAATAAAGTGGCCACCAGGAGACTAGTGAAGTGGTTGTCCCCCTGTACATGGCATTGGTGAGGCCTCAAATACTGTGTTCGATTTTGGTCATCTCATTACAAGAAAAACATTGAGGTTCTGGAGCTTGTCCAAAGAAGGCCAACGATGGTCACGAAGGGTCTAGAGGACGAGTCATATGAGGAACAGCTGAGGAAACTGGGGTTGTTTAGCCTGGAGAAAAGGATGCTCTCAAGAGAGACCTTATCACTCTCTACAACTACCTAGAGGTTGTAGTCAGGTGGGTGTTGGTCTCTTATCCAAAGTAACAAGCAATAAAACAAGAGGAAGTGTCCTCAAGTTGTGCCAGGGGAGGTTTAGCTTGGATATTAGGAAAAATTTCTTCACTGAAAGGTTTGTTAAACATTGAAACTGTCTGCCCAGGGAAGTGGTTGTGTCACCATCCCCTCAGGAATTTTAAAGACATGCAGATGTGGCACTTAGGGACATGGTTTAGAGGTGGACTTGACAGGGTTAGGTTAACAGTTGGACTCGATGATCTTAAAGGTCTTTTCCAACAAAAATGATTCTGTGTTTCTATGATTCTATAGCATCTTTGAGGGACACTCCCTGGTCTGCACCTCTATAGCAACATAAGATGCTGGAAGACGCTGTAGAGAAGAAAATAGAAAATATTCTACAGCAGGACTGAAATGTTACTGTGTGGCTACCATGGGAGTCTGGGGGCAGGATTTGTCTCAAAGTGCATTTCTGGCAGGAATTTATCCTGCATAAAAGGTCAGACCTGCAGAAAGAACAGGCTTCCCAGGGAAATGATTTAGTCACCACCCCTCCAGAAATTTAAAAGACATATAGATGTGGTGATAGGGCCACTGAAGGCATACTTGATGTCTCTCCTCCCCTGAGTACCTGGGACCTCTTCTGCTGTTTCCCACCAGCAAAGGGAGCCCACTGGGAGGCAGGCACTGGCCTTCCTTATAGTAGTAACTCTGACTCCACCTGCACCATTCATATGAAGTATGCTTTTGTGTTTGGTTTTTTTTTTTTCAGGCTAAAAATCATTTATATTCATTTTAATTTGTGCCTTGTAATCACTAGTAACTTTAAATATTAGTAGACAAGCACCACTTGCTTTTTCTATCTGAACCTCAAAAACATTGTGATAAGAAAGTGTAATTCAATCAAATGCCCAAGAACCCAAACCCATCAGTTGTGGCACTAATGCAAGATGTGAGCAAGACTTATATCATATTTTAATTTTGAGGGGAAAAATGTGGAAAAGCCCTTCTAGAAAGAAAGATTGAATATTTCACAACAGTCTTTTCTGTTTCTCATTGTGGGATGTCGGCAGACAGATCAGTATTGTAATGAAGCAAGTGAAACTGCACTTCATGCCTTGACAAAATGACATAGAGCACATTTACAAAATGTTCATACCTATGACATGTCAGAAGGGTCAGTTGGCTCTGTAGCCTGTTGCTGTCATTTCTTCCAGTTCTACTGATCAGGACTAGATGATGTGTTTTGCCAAAGTTTCATTTGCATTCTATTTCTTTTCATTTATTCCACAGTTTGATCAGTGCTTGCTTGCTTGCAGTTGGGCACAATACTCATGCTGTGCTACTTCCATCTCCCTCCAGGACTTTTCATGCAACTAGGCTACTACTGCAAGCACTTGCTGAAAGCAAATGTCAGAGACAAAGTTTGCTGTGTTTCAGTGGGTGAGACTGGAATTTATCTTCTGTGAGTGCTTAAGCTCAGCACAACTCAATCAATGAAGTGGGGTGGCAGATCTGTCACCTGCAAAGTGACTTTGTAATCTGAGGTTTAATCTGGATTTTTGTCCAATATTTTCCTGATTATACTTACAGTGAAGAATAAAGAAAAACATTGACTCAAGCTGTGCCAATCCAGCTCCTCGGCATACCCAGCTGTCCCTTGCCAGTAGGACTTGCACATTGCCGAGGTGCTGGTGAGCACCAAAGACTCTGATGGCCCCAGTGCTCTGTGCTAACTTAACTACTGGACCATCTGATGGTGAGGCTCATACAAGGGGACAGGAGACCAGCTCCTGCAGTCACTGATTCCTCCCTGAAAAAGTGAAATTGCTGCAAAGAAACAGAAATAGAGACCTTTGTTTTTCCAGTTCCAGCTAAAAGTCCTTGGTCTAACAACATATAAACTATGATGTGGGATAAGAAGAGTGAGAGGAACGTTTTGTTTCAATACCATGGGGAAAGTCCCAACCTGGCCACAGCAGCAGGAATGCAGTGCAAGTCTGCTTGACTTGTAATTACTTTTTGCAGGTCAAACCAAATTTTTTTTTTCCAAATTATTTTCTTGTACCTCATTTTCTTTCCTTAAGAATTCATGGTTTTGTCCTAGAGAGAATAGTGTGCATAATCTTTCCCCCTTTATTATCAGTTTATAGCAGAGCCTGTCTGATAAATTCAGACTTGATTCAGCTCAATTCAACTTCATGTTTTAAAATCTTTTGTATTTTTTTTTGTGCAGGCCTCATGACTGCTGTCTTTTAAATCCATTCTTGGTTTCATGCTATAGACATAAAAAATTTGCTCGTGATTTAATTCCCAGTCTCTGTTCCTCGCTCTCCTCACTTATTAAAAGCTCAGCCATTCACCAGAAATTTGTCTTTTGTGGAGGTTTTTTGGTCACAGCAGCTTCCTTTCTCTCCAAGGGAAGGGTCTCAATGAAGAGCTGTGATTTGAGAATTAATGTGATGGTTCTTTGCAGAAAGCATTCCAGAAAGGTCTTTTGATTTCCTGCTTCCATATGAGGGCTTTTAAGGGATTTTTCTGGGGGGGAAGCATAGGTTTTTTTTTTTTAAAAAAAAGATTGACAATATACTTGACAGTGCTGTCCTGATTATAGGGAAAAGTTAATCCTGACCTTTTGTCACATGTTTTTACTCTTTCCTGTTTCTTGGGTGTTAATTGTTCCTCATACCCTTTTCTTGCATTGTAACAAGGAAGAAACAGCATCCAGGCATTTTCTTCTGAAACCCTTTATATGACTTTTTTTCCCCATTTGTTGACTCAACCTCAGCTTTTCTCTAACTGTTCTACAAACACAAAGGAGTTTGCAGAGGTGCAATATGTTTTTCCATAACTAACATCCTTCCCCAGCCTTTCCCAAAGTTACCACTGATGTTACAGATGGATGAAAGCACCAGGCATTGCACTCATAGCTTTATTATCCACTGTGCAGAACTGCTGTTGATAGTGCTAATGCAAAGCTAGCAGGCAAAGAGAAGTAACCAAAACCATGAACAAGTTATAGGGATAAGTGCATGAGAGGAAGAAAACTAGAAAGTCAAAAGTATGAAATGCCATGTAGAACAGTAACTCTGTGAAATAAGAAGTAGAAAGATGACCCTTACAGTTGCATGATATTAACTACCAAAAGCCAGCAACCCATAATATTTGCCTTCATGTTGGCAATGAAAATAGATATTTATTTTAATTTGGTTAGTGGTAGTTTCTATTTTGATTTTCCTGATAGGCTTATCTACAGGGGAGTTTTCCTAGTACTTCCAGACTGCTACAGTAACACTTTTCTATCAGAATTAGTCTTCCCACAACAGGGACTTTTTAGTGTTTACATTCAGTAGACATAAATGAAACTGGACAAAAAAAGTACTCATCGTGGGCTCTGAGGAAGTGGTAGAGAAGTGACAGTGATAGCAGTGCAGGTTACACTTTCCTCTGTGCTCCTGCCCTTGGATTCAGACACCAAGTTGTGGATCTGATGTCTATTTTGCAGATATTGGAAGGGAAAGGGGCTCAGCTCCAGGAGTCACACTGCTGCAGTGAGATTCTTCATATTTGGGACTGGGCTCTTAAGAATGGTTTGCTGAAGAACAGAAGCACCCATGAGGCCTCCTGTAACCAGTGCCGAGGTTTGACTTTTGAACTTCCTAATAATGGACATCCCAGTGGCATGTATACTTTAAAGGGATGCTTTTAGAGGAAAGTTCAGCAAATAATGTCCAGCATTTAATGGAAAATGTACTAAATATCACCATTTTAATGATAAATTATAGACAAGCCTAGGACTTCCAAAAAAATCCAGGGTAAATAAAATCTTATCAGCACATATTAAGAATGTTTGCTGCAGGGTAATTAAACCTGTTTTGATGAAAATTAAAAAAAAAACCCAAACCCACAACTATTCACAAATGGCAGCTGGGGCAGAATCAAAACTTGATGTTGCTAAACTCTGTGTTTCCTCAGGCAATTTTACAGGTGACAGTATCGGGGAAAATTGTAACACACCACAGTGCTTGCATTAACCTGACATCCTCATAGATGATGAACACATGCAATGAATGTCAATAACCAGAATTAAGGTTACCTTGGCTGACAAATGGAAATTGTATTTAAACATATGGAAAATGGCATAGGACCATAAAAACCCAGCCTTGTCGGTTTGTAAGAGAGCATAAAGCATATGCACGAGGGACCTTGGGCCTGACCAATGCTGTCAATGAAGGTTTTGGCAGAAAGTGCTAAGAGAAACTAACCCTGGGCTGCCTGGCTCACATTAGCATGGCTAGCAGGGGAGTACAACTTACAACTGGAACTGGTCTCTGTACAGTTGCGTCATGGTGTTAGTTTCAAGGGCGTCCAACCATAGTTGAGTTTCTATCTTCGTTAGTATGATGTAGGGCAGAGGCCACTGACATGGAGCCTATTTTGAGATGACATTTTTGTGGTGACACAGAGGAGAAAGGTGTCTGGCGTGGGGGCAAGATGTCATCAGGCAGCTTGGGCAGCAGTGCTGCCATCTCACGTGGATAAGGGCCCTCCTGCCTTGCAATGGGGCAAACTCCACTTTTGTCCTGGGAGAGAGCAGAGAAATTGAACTCTTTACTATCTTTAGCCTCCACTCTCCTGCTGCCCTCACCAGAGCCTGGGAAGTAGAGTGGAGCTGGATCTCCTCTTTCTTCTCCCCAGGGTATGGATGTTTTCACATGCACAACCTTCCAGCATCATGCAGTGCTCTCACTGTCAGGAGATCCTGCTGCATTCAGATGAGGATCCCCATCTCTGGTCTCCCCTCTGCCTGGAAATCATCAGTGCTTCCAGCTGTTTTGTGGTGCAGAGGGTCATGGCTCTATTTGGAGGCAGCAGGAACTGGAGATGTTTCATCTCACAGGTTGGAGGAGTTGCTGAGCTGCAAGAGCAGAGTCAGAGCTGGCATGGGTACTGTCCCAGGCTGGCACAGTGCTTGGAGGGCAGTCTGTGCGCTTCTGTCTTCAGTCCTAGCTCTCAAAAGGAAGGACACAAATGCACAGACTGTTCTGAGTGTTTCCAGCATTTAAGAGTTGATTGATTATCCTTCACTGGTGAATGAGAGAGCAGCCAGTCAAGGGGTTATGCTAAAATATACTTGGACTCCTCCTTGCATCCGATGAGTGCTTACAAACCATGCCACCCTGCTATTGCAGGTTTGTTTTTTTTCCTGTTAAATAAAATTTGAGTGGTAATTGGTAGCAGTCACAATTTTCTTAGTGTTACTGCATGTGTGAGACATTCTTGAAAGGAGATGCAGGACCTGAATAGTTTTCAGATAGAAGCACCAAGACCTTTTGGATTTAGTGTTTCCTTTGTCATTTAATTAATAGTTCACCATATTTCCAAGAAGGCAGCAAGCCCATGGCTGGTTGTTCACGTTTACCTTTAACTTGTTAACCCTGTTAAGAATACCTGACTAAACCCACCATGTAAAATAGCACAGCAAAACTTATGCTTGCTGAAAATACTGTAGACAGGACTCTGCTCCCAGGTAGTGGGAATAATCTAGGCTTACACCAGTGAGCCAAATTTGTCCACAAATTTCACAGGGAAAAGCACATAATTTGAAACTGTACCAAACATTAAACAAATCAGACATAGGTACTGTGCATCTGCAATGCTAAATATTCAGCTGTTAAGACTTTTTACTCATTATGCAGTTGTAAGAAAACAAGAAGTAAGCCACTAAAGTTATTTCAGGCTGAGGAAAGTACATGTCCCTGAGACCTCTACCCCACAAGTATCTTCATAGTAAGCAAAAGCCACATGTAATAGTTAAAAGAATCAAAATAATTATTTTTAACATTTAGTGATTATTCAAAATGTTCTAGGGGGAAGGAAGGAGGGAAGGAAGGAAGGAAGGAAGGAAGGAAGGAAGGAAGGAAGGAAGGAAGGAAGGAGGGAAGGAAGGAAGGAAGGAAGGAAGGAAGGAAGGAAGGAAGGAAGGAAGGAAGGAAGGAAGGAAGGAAGGAAAAACATATTTTTACTAAGTCAGTGCTTTTTTTGACATGTTTCTGAATTTACTGTAATACAGTGATGATCACTCATCAGAAATAATGCTGGCCACCAGCAAGACCAAGACAGAGAAAAAGATGACATTGTTATGCAATGGGAACTATGCTTTGTTATTTTTCTCCTGAAACAGCTGCCAGTATAATCCCTCTGCTACACGTGGACTTTTCAACAACTGGAATAACTAGCATTGTCAGAAAGTGTGGTGCTGTGGCTCTGTCCTGAATGGAGACAAGTGTAGACAGGGAAAATGGGATGGGAGAAATAGGAAATCACTGGGACAGGGCACCATACTGGTTCTATTCTTAATTTTATTGCTAGGCATCAATCCTGGTCACTGTCAAGGGACAGTACAGATAATGCAGGGGTCCTTTGGTCTGCAGCAGAAGATCAGCTCCCATGCTCTGTGTATGAAGTGTATCTCCCTCAGCTACCATGATATTTAGAGGCTATAATTTAGAGGTTATAGTTTAGAGGACATTTAGAAGTCTATGAATGCACAGGCTTCTATTCTCAGCTAGTGCACATCAGCCTGCTGAAGTTCTTGGTGTCATCTCTTGACAGGTGAAGTCCCCACTCTGTCCCAGAGCAACCTGCCCTTCTTCCTTGAGGGCAGCATGCACTTTGCCACACATGGTGCCTTGCTAGGATTGCTCACACTCTCCAGTCTCTCTTCATATATTTCTGCAATTTAAGGCCAATAGTATCCACTAAAACAGAAATCCAGAAAAGTTAGAACCAGGCAGACAAAATACTTTGACAGCAAGGATAGGTCTTATTCCTTCGAGTAAAGGTAGATGGCACAAGAAACCTTGCAGTGATGCCAGTAGTTTCTGCCAGTGATGTATATTGATTGCAAAAGCGTATCCATCCACATAACCGCTCAAACAAAGCATCTCACCTTTGAAAGTGAAAATGTCCATTAAACTTGTTGGCTACACTTCAGCTGGCTCCCAAAGTAAAGCAGACGTATGCATTACTTTCTCTAACCCTATTTTCCTGTTTTTACGCACCTGTTAATACAGTGCTGTTCAGGGCCTGGTGTTTTGTATGTGGTAGGGTTTTCTGGTGGCAGGGGGCGCTTCAGAGGTGTCTTGGTCCAGTTTGGCCAGTTTGATTGTAAAAACCATGTCTGATTCAGGAGCCGGCTGAGAAATGGCTGCTAACAGGGTCTGCTTCTTGCCTGCTCCTGCAGCTCTGGGTTCTGCCTTTCAGCTTCCAGTAGTTGTGTCAGCTTTACAGGGTTTCCTGGGAGGGCTATAGAGATGCAACTGCAAATGCTTCTTACTTGTCTCAAGGGCCAAGGGGATTGCTGCTGAAGATGTCCCTCACTGCCATCACAGTTTAGGCTTCTCATGTTTTTGAAGAGGATTATCAGAAATACTACAGTATCCTTGCTAAGCACTTAACTTTGCTAATTCCTTGAAAGTATCCTGTTGTTCCCATTCAACACTGCTTCCTCTGCACTCTCTCTTCCCAACCTAGTTACTGTATATACGAGATTTAAAAGATAACAGCAGGTCTTTAGCAGATGCCTGTGTGTTTCTTTTCCTAAACTTTGCATCACTTTGTTTTTAAGAATACTGCTTTTCTATGCATGGCTATAAGCTATGGGCCAGATCTGATGCTGCCATCAGTGGCCCTGATCATCTCCCAGCAGTGAAACCCCAGCCCTGTGCATTTACTAGGTGCCTGCAACAGAGTTGGGTGCTGTGCATGTGCGCAGTTTCCCTGAAGTGGTGTCCTATTTTCCATGAGCTACAGAGGCCATGATGGCTATTTCCAACAGTGGTCACTGACACCTGACTGAGTATTTTGGCAATTGTATTAAAACTGTATCCACAGGAAAGTGATAAATGGGTCTTGGTCTTTCCTACAGACCTCCACTGTCCAAGCGCAGTGATTTTATAAGGTGATTTAGCAACAAAATACTAGATTTCTAAAACCCCTAAGCAAGTACATAAAAGGCTTTACCACAAGCTGCCAAACATATAATCCTTTTGTATGGATTATAATTAGCTATTGTTTGTCTGGCGCTTTGGAAATGTACCATGCAAAACATGGTTATAAAGCATTCATATTCTAGTGGGACCTGGGGAGCCCTGCTCTGAAGGCGGTGGAGCCACTGTCTGCAGGGCTTTCTGCCTGTTTCTGCCCAGCACTGCTGGTGCTGGCTGCTTCGAGGTGCTGGTGGTGGGAAAGCATCAAAGCCGTCTATGGCTTCAGTGATCTAGAAGAGTGCTTTAGACTCTCCCACTTCTTTCCCATTGATTAAGTGTGATGATCTCCCTTCTGCCTTGGTCATGTGCAGTGTCTCTCCGGTATAGAAAAGCCTTAAATTTTAGTGATATCACCTGTAGATTTTAAAGAACTCTTAGACCATGTCTTTAAGTATTAAAAAGGAAATCTCTAATAATAATAGCATGCTATCTGTGGCTAAAGTGAGCAGTGGCAGCGTGGTGGGTATTTATTTTTAAATGCACTGAAGTAGAATATTGACTTGGTGAGTATATGAAGACCTTTAAAGTCTTCTGATGAAACAGCTCTGGGTTGTCCAGACACTTTTTAGGAAACAGCCATAGAGGAAAATTTTTGCATGTTTCTGATGTTTGAAGAGAATGTAATGTATATGGAGCTGATGGCTGATGGCAGCAGTCACAGAATTCATCCCAGTTCACCCTCCTTAGCTATGTCTGTACCAGCAGGCAGTGCAGCTTGGTAAGAGCAGGTAAGCCAAGTGACTCAGCTGGTGTCAAACCCTTGTGTTCACCCTATGCATGTTTGGAGGGTTTTATTTGGTCTAGTGCCATGGATTGAGTGCCCACAGCACTGGAGAATATAGTGTGTTCATCAAGAGCACCACACAAGGAGCAAACCTACTCTGGTCACATGCTGCTGTGAGAGCTTTGTGAGTGAGCACAGCAGGGAAACTCATGGAGAAACTGCCCCCTGGATGTGAATGGAGAGGCTGATACAGGCTCATACTTCTAGTGCCAAATCAGTGGTACAGGTGTCCTGCCATCTGTGATGTTTGTACATCCCTCTGGCTCAGTTCCCCCCAGGGTCAGGAGGAGAAGCCTTTGTCCTGGAATGTCAATTCAATGGCACAAAGTCTATCTAGGGCTTGGTGTATCTGTGCCACGTCTCCTGGAAACATAAATGTCTAAACCCTTATTAATAAAGAGAAGTGGAATTTAACATCACAGCACCAGGGCCTGTCAGTAGGGGATCGTTACCAGAAATATTGAAGCAAATGTGGTTGGCAAAGGAGAGAGGAGGTTATTAATTTGAAAGTGTTGTGAATAGTTGTCAGTCTTAAAAGTGTCTTTCACATGATTAACATACAGTAGATTGAATTAATTAATACTCTTGCTAATGTCTCGATCTTTTGTAACTTCAGATTTCCTCAAATTCACTATTGTTTGGCAACTGTAAGCATTACATCAGAAATTAACAGTGTGATTATATTATTTGATTAAAAGTCTGGCAAACAGACACTTTTTTAAAAACTGTTTAAGGGTAGCATAATAACAATAATAATTGTGATTATGTGCTGGTGAAAATGGAGAGGAAGTGAAAGCCTTTTGCTCAGAGGTTCACAGTACAATATGGGAACAATTACCTTTAGACTTTGTATTTCTCAGCAGAGTCCACATTTAAAAAATTGAAGCCAGTGGCCTTGTAGATCCTTTATGCATCACTTATAAACATTAAGTCCCTTTTGTAACACATTGCTGGTGAGGGCAGCATGCCTCAGTCCTGTCCGAGCCTCTTGGGAATTGATGGCAGTTGTCTCCTAATGAAAAAGGCACTGAAACTCAGCACCAATGTCATGGTGGAGTCCCCACTGAGAGAATGACACCAACGGAGAGAAAAGTTCCTCTTTTGGTAAGGTGCATGAATATAAAGAGACTTATAATTGGATTTCCTTAAAGACTTGGAGAACTAACACTCTTACAACTCTTAACATTGAAAGGAAGTTCTTTTAAATTCTGTTAGTTCTCCAGCCTACATTTTTTAGAAAAGTAAGATGTACAGCTTCTGAAGAAAATCAGGAACAATGAGGTGAGCGGTATTTGCATTCACAAGTTATTCTGTGGTGGCACGTTGTCATCTTTTGTTGAAGTATCACAACTTTCAGAAAGACTCCTTTGAAGCTAAAGAATTATATTTCATCTTGTTTTCTAAAAAGTTACACTGAATACACACTTTGAAATGACAACGTGAGATCTGACTGCCCTTTAGCATTGGTCTGTCACCTAAGGTGCCCGTGTTCAAATCAAGGTCATTGTGTTTTCTCTTCTCTGTGGATCATAGTATACATCAGTCTGTATCCACACCACTGGCATCCCAACATTTGGTATGAAAGACTATGACACTCCATTTGGAAGATGAACAAGAGTGAACTAATAGGGGCATTAGATTTAAATACCAATCTCTGCATTGAATGGTTCCTCAAGATCAAAGTTAAAATCGATGCAGGGCTATGTGCCATACAAAATTAATACTCTACAAGATTGAAAAGGAGATGTTTTAAATGTCTGAGGAATGTAGTGCTGAAAGACTTCCGGGCTCACTCATCAGTAGGAGGCCACAGTCCCAAACTTTAAGACAAAGCAACCATGGTAGAATTATGAACAAAGAGACTCCTCCAGTGTAGAAACAGTTTCTTCCCTTAGGCAAATTGAGAACAAATAGTAATAGAGTACAGCCAGGCTTAAAATGGGTATTAAGAGTCTATCTGCACTAGGAGAGCACCCCAGCCACAAATGGGGCAGACTTGGGATAGTCTGAATTAAAGAAATGCCCACAAAATTAACATCAGGCTTTCCAAATCACCTGTTCCTCTCTACTGTCTGAAGGTTTTTACCCTGGTCTGCACTGGTGACTAATGCAGGTACAATGGAAATATATTTGAACCTTTTGGTGAAGAAGCCCAGTGAGCTGCTTTGCATATCCTACATTTTAATGTTCTCATTGACTGTCTTACTGCAGTCTTACCTTCTTAACACTGTGTTTTTATTCAGACAGTTACCATTCTGCAGAGGTCTGAAGTCCAGCCCAAAGCCTGCTGCTGACTTCTCCTCTAAGACCCAGGCAGAAAGCTCATCTCCTGTGCTGCCATATCCCCATTAGCTAAAAGTAGAACAGTAAATTTTGGGATACTCGTGAGAATTGTTTTATTAATCTGGGAAAATATGCTTTGTAGCATTTGAAAGTGAGGTATATAGGAAACTTGGTTTTCTTCTGTATTACTTTTGGGCCAAATTCTGAACGCTTTACACAGGAAAAACCCCAGTCTGGGGTACTTCTGAGAATAAATAGTGACTGAGCCAGCATTTGTTGCAGTGACTTTGACGGCTCTCTGGTTATGATGCCCAGTGAGCGCACTGCTTTCCAAGAACGTGGCAAATATCTGGCAGAAACGTGTTGTTTCAGGACTGACTTGCTCTTAAAGAGGCATCAATTTTGCTCTAAGTGCTATTCCATTAAGAAGAGCAGCAACTGATGCTATGACTTTATGCTAATCTGGAGTCTGGAAACTGAAAACATAGACTGCTCAGCAATTAGGAAACTTCATATCGATTAAGAGACCTGAATTTGGTGCCTTGCCAGCTCTCCAGATTTCATATATGACCCTGAATAATCACAAGGCCAAATCTGTAAATGGGTACATTAACCCCAGTTGAAGTTCCTCTCAATTTGCCATGGCCCATCTAAGCAATGGCTTCTGGTCTATGCAAGGCATCTGTGTTTCACAGAAACTTCCATCCCACCTGTTTTTTCAAGAAAGGAAAAAGAATCCACCTTTTGCAAGTGCTGATCATTTTTGCTCAGCTACTGAGGGATCCTGGCCGACTGGCCAAAGAGACATTCCTCAGCCCCCATCAAGGGATGTCTTTGCTTTTACGCTACTAGATTTCTCTACTCCTCCCTTGCACATGGGTATTGCATCCGCATTGCAGACTTTTGTCATTGTCAGGACTGCTGGGGTGCCAAGCAATTCATTGCCCAAATCCCAAGGGTATATGGCCCTTCTTTCCCATCTGGGAAGCCTCCATCCCTCTGTGTGTCAGCTCCTTATTTGTACAGTGGAGATAACGACACTACCCCATCCCATAGGGATTTTACAAACAGAAATCTATGAATATAGTCTTTGGAATTAGCAGAAAGACTGTGATGATTTGGACCATATAAATACCCAGACAGATCTCTTAGGGAAACAGCTGGTAAAGGTATTGGTAGGGATTTAATTCCCCTCTGAGCAATTAAAATGAGAAAAGGCCATAGTTCTAATGTACAGAGTAAGTAAGAGAGAGTAAAACTGAACTATGTTGGATTTTACTCCACTTAAATGAGAAAATCTGCAGATATGTAATTAGGTACTAGAATTCTCTGATACATTCAGTTGCTTTTACTACCCAATGGTTTACAAAATAGGAGTCAACTCTTAGACCTATTGCAATGGGTTTAAATAAACCCTGTGTCAATTAATATGAATGAAAAAGCTTGTACCCAAACAATCATGAGCCTGGAACAGTGAGACTATTAGTGCTGTCATTTATGGAGAAATTGGTGCTGAAATATCTGCAGCAGAACCTGCTCAAGAATTAAGGAGGAATTACATAGCCCACTAGTGTTCCTGTCTCTAAAGGTCATCTGTGGAAAGAGACTGTCAAGAGAAACCGTCTAGAAATCTTATTGCAGTGGATATTAGAAACTAAGATAATTTTTAAATCATCAGAACAGTAAGTACAAATATTATGACTTGTGATCACAGCCTGTGTTACTTCATTTCCACTTTCCTAAGCTCTTCTATATGATATTGTGAGTCTGAGTCAAGCGACCAGATGTACTTGCTGTGCTGAAATACTCTGAAATCTTGTGGCACCTATTTTCCCACCATGGGCAGCTTGAGCACCTGGGGCCTAAGCTCATGATGCACATTTTCTCTTGGTAGCAATGTCTCAGGTGAGCAGGGCAGCCCTGCTGATTGTTACCTGTGATCTGTGTCAGGGCCCAGCCCATGCTGCCTCTGTGGCAGTTAATGCTGGGGAGCATTGTGGCACCAGCTGTGGGGGCTCTTTGTGTGTTCTGTTTATTTGGGCTTCAAAAAGTGTATTTCTTAATGTACCCCTGTTTTTTATTCTTATGTTTCCATACACTTTCATTCTGAAACCTATTAGCTTGCATTTAATAGGATTGAATTGTTTGTTTTGCATAATCAATCTTTGCTATAATACCATCATTGTGCTGGTATTGAACGAATCTTCATTCCATCACTGCTTATTTTCTTGACCTATGGAGAACTACAGTGTGTGGGTAGTGCTTCCTAAACCCTACCTGAAAGCAGTTTAGCTTGCTGCTTGTGTCAGTCTGAAGCTTAGTGAGAGGGTAGGAGGACAGAATCTGGAGACCAAAAAGGAGTAAAGATGGCCTTTTTCAGGCACTGTGAAAAACATGACAGTGCCATACAGCACTATGGGGGCTGAGTCCAGACAGTACATAGGGTTGACTAATTACATATCTGGATGATGCTTGACACTGTACAGATGTACTGTACCTTTCTTTAAGCCCTCAGAGCCAGTGGCCCTTACATCATGCCAAGCCTTTCACGGTTTTTCAATTACAGGTACTTCCAACTCCTCTACAGATCTACAGCTCTTTTCACCTCAGCTGCATACCTCTGGACAAAAACAATTTGGCACTCAATTTCCTGATAGAAATTATTTTACTGGCCTGTTATTGACTGTATTACTCCTCTTTGCATACCTACACTGGTTTAATCTTCTCTATCACATCAAACATAATCTACTCAGCTTGGTATTTAAAATTTTTTCTTACCTATTCCCTCCTATGCATTAGTCATATGTATTATTCCCTCCTGTAAACTAAGTTCTCACATCTGCCTAGACTAGAAGCCTTTATTGCTTAATTGCTGTGCTTCTAACAAGAGTCTTCTTGTTTTCTTGAGCTGGTAGGTTTTGTGTAAACACTGCAAATTTAACCATTTCCTCCTCTCCAAGCCATCAGGATCCCTACACAGATGTGGACAGTGGTGAAAGTGCTGCTAAGGCTGAGACCATGTCTGGCCATGCTGGCCAGCGCTGTCTCCTTGCCTGTATGCATGAACCCACTACCCCTTCTTTCTTATTTAAACAACCTGCTGTCTCTTGTTGTCTTGCTTAGAAAACTTACTGTCTGGTCCACACTGGTAGCAAGCCTGCTACACTCGGGCTGGGGTGCTGGTTGGTACTGTGAGGCAGAATGATGCAATATACATATTTGTTATTCAGTATGTGCATATTGTCTGATGTCTTTTATTCTAAGTGGTAGGTAGTTTTACAGAAGAAGTAAATGATCTGGGGGGAATAGGAGGTTGATGGAGCGCTCTGTCTTCACCCACCCTGCCTCCAGGATGTCCCTGCTCTCAGCAGGGGGAGGTTGGACTAGATGACCTCTAGAGGTCCCTTCCAACGCAGACATTTCTATGCTTCTATGTTTCTATGTTAGGATGAAGGTTGGACTTGATGATCCCAGAGGTCCTTTCCAACCTTAAGGATTCTATGATTCTATGATTTATCATACATAAACAGGTGATGTATAATGTGTCTGCTCTCTGGGTTTTCCTACTTTACACGGGCTAGATGGGGAGCCCAAAGGGACCGTCTTAAACTGAGAAAACAAGATGTAGTTCCTGAGACAGAGCCAGAAGCATCCTAACTGCATTCCCCATTTTCCATACAGAGTCATCCCAGTGATGACCAGGCAAGTTTTGAACTCTTCCATGTTTCTGAAGCACCAAAACTGCCTCTGGGGTAGAGGGGATGAATGACAAGGTCTGAGGGGGTTTTGATTATAGAAAGCAGCCGAGATGGCTTTTGGAAGTGAAACAAATGTTGGGATTTTTCTCCCCTCTTCCAAGGCCCATTTATTTCTTCTTTTTTTTTCAGAGTTAATATATTTCTGTTGAATGAGTTTTGTCCAAATTTCTATTACAAACTTTCCTTGAGTCCTGCTTAAATATCAGCTTTTCAATTCATTCATGTTTTTAAAATGAAGTACAGTATTTACAAGAAATCTGTGCTTTACATCTCAAACTTACAGACTGAGGTTAGTGTCAGGAATCATTTGACAAACCCAACCAGTTAGATCCAACAGTATTATGGAGACATTATACATATGCTTTAATCTTGACCTCCGATCATTCATTCTGTCAAAAATAGCATAATAAAAGCCCCATCAATCTTAACTGGTAGTTTCTTCTCATCATTGTTTTCCTCGTTTGTGACTTGGTAACAAAAATTAAGATTGCACTGGAAGTTCACCTAAAATATGAGTCTCATCTAGTTTCTATACAAGTTGCCTCTAGAAAGCCTGTTCATAAAGTGAACAGAACATGAGTTGGAAAGAAGAGCATTGCTACATGTTTCAGGTGTCTCCAGAGAGCCTGGGGAGGACTTCAAATCAAGGCTCAGTGCACAGGTATGGCCGTGTCCTCAGTTTCCAACCACCAACGGTTCTCTACATAGTGCAATAAAATTTTGTCAGTAAGTATCAAGTGACCCTTATGTTCAAGAATCAAGACTATCAGATCATAAACTGTCATATATTGCTCCTTGAAACTGAGATTACAATTACACTTTTTAATAATCACAGTATTCTTTTAAATACCTTTTTGTTAACCTTAATTTCCAGTGGCAATTTAGACTGTCCTAATCCTATTTGTGTAATCAAAGAGTGAAGTCTGACCTCATCGGCTTTTGGGTGCTGGATGTTACCCTGGATATTAGTATTCAAAGTGTCCTCTGAGCAACTACTCCACCTGTTCCTACTGCACTGTGAAGTTCCATGACTCTCAGACCTCCTATGAGACATAGTTCCTGACACTACCTTCATGGACAGTCTTTGAGAAGCCAGCCTGTCCTTTAAATTAAATTAATTAATTAATAATAATTTTTAAAAAAGAGGAAAATATGTTGGCTTCTTTTTTGTGGAAATTAAAAATATTGGGATGAGTATAGCTAGAAAATCATGTCAGAGAGAATAATCAGCCTGTACTATAACTATAGTCCTGGCACAGCAGGCTGCATGTTGCATGAGGATCCAAATCAACACTATGATGTCAGATGTGGGAAATAGGTTTAGTAACTTCAGCTATTCCATTGTTGAAAATGTTGCCTGAGTGCATTTTATCTTTTTACTTTCAAAAACTCTTCCCTCAGGTAGGGTGAACAATTCCTTCCATTAACAAACAGGACATTCCCATAAATCCGCTGTATTGAAAAATAGGTGGAGGACTTGGTCACTCATTTCAATGGTGTCATTCACTGCACAAGCTGGCAACACAAATATCAGCTGACATTCCACACAGATAGGTTGATCAAGGGTAACACAAGGACTCCAAATACAGGCAAAGCATATTTCCAGTAGGCACCCTGCTCTGACAGTAACCATTTCCTGAGAGATTTTGCTGCATATGAAGTGTGATTCTGTAAGAGAATGATGTAGAATCAGAGGTCTCAGGAGTAGGGCATGCAGTTAAGATCAACCCGTTTCTCCCATCCTTTGATATCCTGCTGTTTCTGTGCGTGTAGTGTCTATTTCTCTGGGAAGAGGTCACTCCTTGAGGGGCAGCAGAGGCCAGGAGCTGGGGGCAGTCAGGACTGTGGACAAGCCCTGTTTTTATTGGGGAGAACTTTCATGTGGGCTGAAGAGACTGAGGAACCTCCTGTGTCTGGAGAAAGGCTGGATACGGCCCCGACAAGGGGAGGAGAGATGCTCTGGACAGTGACCTTGGTGCTTGAAACTGCAGTGGTTTGTTAATGGGCAATTGCTCTGGCAGTGTTCCTGCTATGGCAATCCCATCACTGTGCAATTCCATACGGTTGAACATGTCTCATGCCTGAACAACAAGCAGAGAATAGTTGCAGCATACCACTCTCTTCAAGGCCTTCTGGAGAAACCTTCACTCATGTCCTATTTTCCTCCAGCCCCCCAGTGAAGTGGCAGAAACCAAAATCTGATTTAAATCTTCTGTTCATTTGCCTTAATAGACCAGGGTTCTATTTGAGCTTGCACGCCACGCTGCTTATCACATTTGACAGTCCAGACTTGCACCTCCAGGACAAGAATGGTCACATCCTGCAGCCACTCTCATTATTTCACTCCAGTTAATAACATCTGTCTCTGTATGAGAGGCTTTTTTTGCAGGGAAAAGTTAGGAAACACTTTGAGCAACATGATTTTCCCAGATATTATATTCATTATTTTCTCATCAATGTACTAGGCAGATTCGCCTGTGATACAACAGGAGTATTAACAGAGATTACAGCTGAACAATCCTCTTTTATGAGAACAGACCCTTTATCACTGTCTCCTACCCCCTTCTGTGATATTCTGTGGTTTGGACAGAAACTCAGTTTCTGAAATCTTAAGGAATTGCATTAAATACCTCTGTTGTGATTTCTTTTCATTGTTCATTCAGCTTCCTCTTTCTTATTCTGAAAAGAGAAGCCTTGATTCTGATACAGGATCTACATAACATGAACAGCAAAGAGAGCAGCAAAGCATCTGGGAGAGCCTTTCACAGGTTTTCCTTCATATTCTTCCCTCCTCCTTCTTCTCCTGCTTGAGATTCCTCAGATGCTCTTCCATTTTCCATCAAATAAACAACCCTCATGAAACTTAAATCTGCTCTAAAAGTAAGGGCCTTTGGGCTAAATTAAAGTGTTAAATATGCTACCACATTCTTAACTTCACTCAACGGTGATTGTATAGATCCAAAGATAAAATTTCTTTCTCAACCTATATATATTTGAGACAGCACCAAAATGCGTTCTAAATGGGGAACAAAACGCTGAGGTTTTCATGTTACAAGCACTTTTTGGGAGCATTAGCTGAGAAATTTGCTATCATGATTTACATACTGTATTAAAAGAGATGTTATTGTGTTAAAAAAGATGTTGCCACACATGTAGCATGCCTGGAAACATGACAGAAGAAAATGTCAGGCAGGTGCCATCTATAATTATTTCAGTAATTTTAAATCTTTGGAAATACCCATGTATTTATATTTCTAACCTCTGCTATTTTATCTTGTAAATAGGTCTGTTTAAAACACAGTAAAAGACAGGACTGAAAGTGTCTGAAAGAATGAAAAAAATCCCACTCAACTTCCCTCACTACCATTTCTCCCAATTTCCACTTATATTTCAAATTCGAAACCTTCCTTTACTTCAGATCCCAAAGTTGGAGGCCTTAAATTTTCCACACTTTGATTCATTTTCTTCTGCTTTAAGAAGAAGAAGAAAAAAATTCCATGTTCTTGGTGGAGAGGTACAGAGTGGATATTATCTAAAGTTGCAGTGAATCACAGCTGACAGTGTTGCTATTTCTAGGCCAGAGAATCACTCTTTGAACAAAATGCAATCGCTGTGTCTTTTCAACCTGCGCTTCAGCAGAGTGAAACAGCAGGATTCCCGTACTGTATAATAACTGTCAGAAACAATTTCTGCTCTGTAAGTGAGGTGAAGCAAAATGTCAAAATATTTGAATACATTTCATTGAGGATATCTTCTTTTAAATTAGTGAAGGCTAGAGGAAGAGAATCCTATTCTCTTGCATAATAAATATGCATGGAACAGTGGGGCCAAGTGAATTCTAATAAAGCTAGTCCTTGCTCGTTAATGTGTTACAGAATCACAACAATAAACCACAATAATTATTAGTTAAAGAAATGCCAGCATTGGCCTTTTACTAACACTCCTGAACATATAAATCGCAATAAATTTAGATTGTCTGAAGGTGCTGCGTTAATTACCATATTTTATAAAATGCCTTGGGTAGAGGGGAGCAATCACAGTGACTGAGAAGGATCCCAGGCCGAGAGTATATATCTCATTATTAGTTCAACTGCATTCCTTGGAAATCATTACCTGACCTGTGTTATCTTTGCTCATACCCAAAGAACATTAAGGAAAGTTTACTAACAACATCTCGTGGTTTTATAGGGTTTTCCATCCCTGCAGGTCCCAAAGCACCTTATGAAGAACATGCTTGAGATTTTGAAAATGCCTAGACTTGAGATGCTTTTGATAATACTACCTTGAGTTTGCAAACAATTCTCTTGTGCTCCCACCTAGTGCTTGTAAACACAGGCTGGAGAAGGCTGCATGGGTTAACAAGTCTTGTGCTCAGTGATAAGCAGCCATGCAGTGGGTTTACAGTGGATTTACGTCTAAGAGGGTGAGTGAAGAGAGCACCTAATTCACATTTTCCAAGGGCTGCCAGTCACAAAACCCTTTCAGACAATTTAATACCAGATTCAAGAAAGCTGCAAAGTGTCACAAGAAGAGAGGAGTGACAGTGAAAGTCACAGCCTGTATCTGAAGTCTGGCAAGAGTGATGGAATTATGTGGAAGCATCTCAGCAGCTCTAAGACATGGATCACTTTTACACGTCATGGACAAGTCAGCTCCCTGTTTTTCTAGAGTTCCTGTCAACCTGAGGTGGTGCACCAAACCTCTAGGACCATGGATGCATCCAGTGCAATGTGTCATCCATAGCTGCAGCCAGTCAAAGATGATTCAGAGTTAAAGTAGAATAAAAACTGCTAGGAACACAAACTGGTTTGTATGTTGATGAAAGCAAAAAATATCCCAGCCTCTGCAGGTCACCTGTGGAAACCAAAATGTTGGATTAATGTTAAGTAAGAGAAAGACCAGTGAAATATATATTTGTTAAGGTATAATCCTAGCAAGAGGAATGTGAATACCCGTAAAAAACCTCCCTCCAGTTTCCTGAGTAAGTGCTGTTGCTGACTGTACAGAAGTGCTGAAGAGGCTCCATCATTAAGGTGGGGAGCAGAAATAATAAGGGCAATATATAATGAGATGGGCACATGTACACACACACACATACAAAGGTAGAAATTCTCTGTGTCAGTGAAAATAAGACTGGCCCAAAATTGATTTAGGATTCATTAGTTCAGAGATCATTATGTCATATTATGAGATAGGAATACAGCCCAATTTATTATTTTGCTGACATAAGCCTCTAAAGTGGGTTTTTTTTCAGGTGATTCTAAAATGTTCTCATCTGACAAAGCCCTTCTATACTAATTTCTTAAGTTACTGTTTTTGAAGAAGTACTGAGTATCTAATACTGATGGACTGCTATCTACTGATCTTTCCATAAATTCCCACTCTGCTTAGCATTTTATCCTTTGTCTTTTTAGGACCACTGGAAAAATCTCTCAGGAGGTGATCAGACCCTGCTAATGAACAAGTTAATTCAAATTACCATACTGTTTTACAATGGAAACCAGAAATATTTTTGTTAAAAAGTATGCATTCATGGAAAAATGAAAAATAACTAGGTTGTGTGGTTTTCCTGCTGAAACTAGTATCAGTCAATAGCCTTGTTTTGAAATGTTGATCAAATTGGTTGCATTCTCAACCTTTGATAGTGGAGTATAGCATATTGCTGTGATGAACACACTCCCAGTTACACCAGTTCTACCAAAAGCCATTACTGTTAATATGTTTGTTTGGGTTTTTTTTTTTCCATCTATTCAATGTATTTCTTCAAAAGGGAAGAAGAGAAATAGACAAAAAGAGAATTGTAGGCGATTTTATTTTGAAGGCAAGCAATAGCAAATAAATATTGTTGTTTTCTTCCAGATAAGAACTTCCTCATTTGTGAGGATTCTGTTTGTTGATGTGATTGCTGAGCTGTATTATTTAAAATAATGCAGCTGGAGATTACAGGTTTCTTTGGTAATGCTGGGATAAAATTACAAATCATTTTAGCCGTGTTCAGAGGAAGATAATGGCAACCTTTAGTAATGTACAGCAGTCTGCCAAAATTGCCGGAAAGAAAGAGGAAATTTCATCTAATCCACATAATTTGAGTGTGGGGAATATCAGGCTCTCTGGAAAATGCTTGTTTTAGTTCTGGTGTGTGTCAGGTAGCTATCCAAGATAAAATATGTATCTCAATTCATCTAACTGTAGCAAATGCAGGATTGGTCTCAATTGCATGTTTGCAAGTATTTTGAGTAAACTCAATAATTGTCATCATCTTGATTTCTCATGATTTCTTTCTGTTCACTGCTCTGCCTAATCTTTCTCTTCTTGTCTTTTCTCACCCTGGGGATGAAGGGTTTGTCACTAATATAGTATAACAACTCCTTCATTGCCCATTTTTTATTCTTTTCATCCAATTAAAATTCTGGCTAATTAAAACCTCTTCTGTATATAACATTCCTTGCTATGGACGTCTTGGTAATTGTTCCTTTGCCTGCTTACATCGTATGCACTCCACAGCTGCGCACGCACCCTGCTTGAATGCAGGGTAAAAACATTTGTAAAAAACTAAATTTGTAAAAATTTGTAATTAATTAATGTTTTCTTTTATCTGAAGATTACACAGATGTTAGTGGTTATCCTGTTACTTTTCTTCTTGGTCAATAACAATGAACAACTTCAAATAAGAAGCTTGGCTTTCAGCTGACTTTTTAACTAGTTTCAGACATGCATATACAAGGGTAACACTTCACTTTTGGAAGAACCAGTATGGCATGTTTGAATGGCTTAAGTTCATTGAATAGTACATTTTAAGTGTATGAAAGAGCATACTCCTTGGTAAGCATTAGGAAGCACACCATTTGCATTTCAGATGTCAGTATTTTTTGCTGTTGTTGTGGCACCAGAGATTAGGCAGTGTTACCATAAAACTTCCAAAAGCTTAAAATGTTTTGATTTTTCCGTATTTAAAAATGTTGATGAGATTCTGTTTGACTTTTCCAGAAAATGCTCTACCAAGGAGGAAATCAACCATAAAATCTTTGGGAAAGGTAAATATTTTGACAGAGTCATAACCTTATGCTCTTACAAGAAAAAAGTATTACAGACCTGAATGTGTGAGTACAATACACAGTGGAATAAAGATGACTTTGAACAAATTTATAAAGGATGAGGTACTGTAGGAGTGCTGTTGTCTTTCATATAGGTTCCTAGTATCTCATAAACCTCAAGTCCCTTTCAGAAGCCAAACGAAGAATTGATGAATATAATTGACCCTATCACAATCTAAATTTCCTGGCTGATGTGATGTACAAGGTTTGGATCGAATCTATTGAAGCAGGATAGCAGGTTTGGATCAATGTTCTTTCATATTACTGTAACAGTTGACCATCAAAATTCCTGTAAATATTTCTTATGCAGTTGCCAGTAATTATCTGTGTAAGCCACAAACAAATAGCTTTAAAAGAATTTAAATCATGAAATCAGGTGCCTTCTTTATGTTTCTCACTCTTTGTAATGTTTTATCTTTTATTCTTTCCTATTACTGTCTGTTTCCTTCACCACTTTTCCTTCAATCTTTATCTAAACACATTTGGTTTTGAATGCCAGTCATTCCTCGGGTCTGTAGTATCCGTAGGGCCTTTCATTTAAGCGACAAATGGAGTGCAACACAAGGAAATGGGACTGTAGCTACTGGATCTATAAACTAATTGGAAAACATGTCATGTTGCTTCTTGGAAGAAGAGTGGGATGAATAGCAATGAGTGGCAAATTAAGGCTGTGTTTTGGGGAAGATAACATTTTGCCTTCCTGGGACAGCAAAATCTTACAGTGGTTGTGCAATAAGGGGCAGCTGAGCTTTCCTTCAAAACTATTTCAGTCTTCTTGTTCAGCACCTACATGTGTGGTCTGTGCAAGAGGACAGGTGCACGTGAAGGGCTGTGACTGTACTAGTCCAAGAATGATAATGGTGAGAATCTTCAGAGGACAGTAAACATATGCCAAAACTTGTGTCAGTTCCCCAGTAGGCCCTTTAGTTTTTAAACTTACTTCCTCATGGAAGTATCCCATGCCTTTGTTCACTGGCTTTGTAAGTCAGCAGAACTAACCACACCACACTACTTTCTCACTTCCTCATAGAAACATGGGATTTTCTCTTTTTTGCTTAAGTCTTTCAAATAATCAGAATACTCTTGTGATTTGCAGTATGCCCAGAAAAACTGCTTTGGAGATAAATAGTTAAGTGTTTTGGTTAGAAATACTATTCTACAAGCACTTGCTTCCTGTATTCCAGTATATGTAGTCACTTCAAGACTACCAGAAAAGGTAGAAAGCAATGACCAGCTTTATAAAAAGTCCTAGGTTCAAAATCTGTTTTACCATGGGAATGTCATATTTCTCATGAGTCATATTTGTCATCTCTGTCATGTATCCAGTGAGACAAATGTTACATTTCCAGGGACTCTGCTCTCTTACAGAAGACCTGGGGCTTGTCCTGACTTTCCAGAAGCATGAGCAAACCCTTTCCAAAACTTCATTTGTAAGACGAGCTCAAAGTTGAGCCAGGAACAAGTGTGATTATTGTAATTTGTGTAAGTTATAACTCATCGAGATGCAAAAGACAGCAGAGGAGGCAAATTCCTCCTTCTAGATGGATGTTTTTCTCTGTCTAACACAAAGAACCCCAATCCAAAGATCTGTAAACTGCACAAAGACATATTTTCCTAATCGTGATGCTTATTTAATGCAGATATTCTGAAGAGCAGAAAAGGTAGGAAGAAGTGGTAACTAAACAGAACTATGAGGAATGGCAAAAGGAAAATCAGCTATGAAATTGAGAATAGAAATGTCTACAGAATCTGAAACTGAATATACAGTGAAGCAGCACCTGAAGTAAAAAGAGAGTCTCAGGACCTTTCAGAAGAATTTTTTTACAAGCATAATTCAGGAAAGAATGAATTCATTTAAGGCACTTCCTTAATCATAAGATTCTGTCTTACAGGAGAAATGAGACCTACAAAAATAATTAGGGGCATGGAGTGAATTCATTTACAAGGGGAAAGATAACTAGTTATCTTTGGTGGGTGATGATTAAGAGTGGGAGAGGGATGCATAATAAGAATTTACAAATATTAGAGGCATAAATATACAAAAAGCAGATTATGAATATGCAGTGAAGTATTTTTAAATCCAAGGACCAATGTTTGGGTTGTAGGTGACTTATTTGCTAAGGGGAAAAAACCCACATGATATAAAGTCTTTTTCTAGGTAGGTTACCAGTTCAAATCTGTCCCTGGCATGACATGACTTTATAATCTAAAGACTATTTAGGACTGTGCTTGAAATAAATTTACTCCTGTTTCAGGAGAAAGTGCCTTCATTATAAAGGCTGAAGCCTGGACCAGGACTGCTGCTTCTTGTCTTAGCAAAGCAGTGAAAGGTGCATGCAGCCACTTCCCAGTGCTTAAAGTGTGGTTTATCAATGTGGGAAGCGGAGGGAGCCTTGCACTATCCTTGTGCACTTGCACCTTTACTGTCTGCAAAGAACTTTGCCACATTGAAGTGTCAGGATCTTATTTGTGATACACTGGGAGGGTAATTAGTGAAACAATGTGATTTTATGGACTAGGATTTCTGCAAAGAATGCACACATAATAAAGTCAATGGGAAAGGTTTTTCAGGAATATATATTTTCATTTACTGCACTGACATTATAGACTTATTGGTATAAAATCTCAGACAGATAAAAAAAAATTATGTTCCTCTCTAATATAATCCTAAAGTCTAAGCATAACGGGAGTTTTGAGTTCCACACTGACACCAAGAACAGCACTAGGATTTATCAAGTGTCTCTGCTTAAGGACTGGTCCATCAGCTGTTGTCCAACACCAGCATGACAAAGAAGCACTGCGAGCCGATACACTCCTCACTCCTCTTGCTTGCCATGAAACAAAAATCCTCCAATTCTACAGAGCTCTAATCTGTTTTGTTGTATAATCACAACTGATTTGTGTATATAGCTGTATGCATATACACTGTGTGACCTATACGGATATCTAGAAGGAAGGCTAAAAAAGCAATAAACCAATAATAAACAGCAGTAGAAGGTAGTCTGGATGATTCTAGCATCACATGTGAGTGAATTAACATGCTCTTTCAAAGCAGACTGGTAAACACTCCCCATGGAAGAAAAGCTGCTTTTTAAGGTACTTTGTATCTGACAAAGGCAATCTGCTGTGTACACCTATACTAATCCAGGCAACACAAAATATCTTTCTCAGAAAGGCTGCACATCAGTTTGATTTAGAAGGAGAACAAGTAAGTCACTTGCTAAATCTGAGAGAGGTTTGGAGTGTTTCCTTCCATTGCAGCAGAACACACACTGTATTAAGGCTCTTTCAAGTAGGTATTGTTTCACTGTGAAAGGTTACTGAAACTTTGAGTTTCAGAGAAAATGGATTTGATAATAATTAAATACATTCCAAGTAGGAATAGGCTTATGTCCTCTAAGAAATACAGTAGTGTATTTAATTTCCCAGTTCTTGGGTTCCTTTCCAGACCATAACATGCATGCTCCTTTTAAGCAGAAGTCTCTGCTGGTTTGGGTTTTACTGTCTTTAATCAAGCAAATCCACCTCCTGCATCAATTAAGATCTGAAGAATTAGCACTTAGTGTCATAAAAGTATGTATTTTATTTTAATCTACAATGCATAAATTGATGACATCAGGCAATCTGCTCCCCTCACCTTCTGCCCCTCTCCCACTCCCTCCATCCTCCCATTTGAGTAATATGGTTCAGAGCAGGAAAGGTTAGGATTTCAATACCTGTGTAAATGCCATCTTTTTTTTAGTGTGATACAAGGTCTCCTTTTTTCATGATTTGAAAAATCAGAATAGATTTATAGATTTTTTTCAAGTCTCCTTCACCATAGTTAGCTCTTCTCAGTGTAAAATGTGATCTATCCATGTTTGAATTATCTTCATTATTGATAACAAAAGGTTTTTAAAGGGTAAATGGAAAAATACAGGGATCCTTGACTGCTATTGGTATTCTAAGCAGAAATTTTCTGGAATTTCCCCTAAAATACCAAGAGTGTGTATGGGTATTTTGTTTGGTTGGTTGTTTTTTTTGTTTTGTTTTGTGTGTGTGTGTGTTTTGTGTAGGTTTTTTGTTTTGTTTTGTTTTGGGTTTTTTTGGTTGGTTGGTTTGGCTTAGTTTGGTTGGGTTTTTTTAGTTTTTCCATGAATTATGAAGTTCAAAGAATGGGGAGCCATTATCCTCTGTCCGACTTGTAAGTGAAGGTTTGTATCTGGCGGCCATGTGGGTTGAAATGAAGCTGCTTCATACTTCTTTTTCAGATCAGTCATTATGGTCTGGAGACTCTTGTCAGATGCAGTCCTAATATCTACCTTGCTAGCTAGTTCTCCTCTGCAGAGGTGATGGTGAGCATGCTTAGATGGTATAAAATGCATACCTGCCCTGATTTGAAAAGAAATTGCTTTACACCAACTGAAGATTTACTGAAGAACAGCTTCTCCACTGATTTGGGGGAGGCTGGATGGCTGATAACAACCAGAAAAAGAAATGTCATTACTCATTTTGCTCTCCATTTTATCAGCATAATAATGCTTGTACTGTTCAAGCATTCTTCTCTTTCAGTCCTTTGCTGTCAATACATTTCAAACCCAACATCTAGTGGTACAAGCCAATTAAATCCCAAATTCACTTGTCAGAGCATTCCCTCTATGTGTCTGCCACGTTCTGGAGCCAAGTTCTTCAGTTTCTTGGGTTTAGTCCAAGAGGAAACATTAACAATAAATAACTATGAAGATTTGCATGCTGGGAATTAAAACAATATCTATTAAAGGCACTTCATGAAAATGATCTTGAAATGCATGATGTGAAAATTAAATAAAACCTGTAAGAATATTAAAACTCCAAAGAAATAAATGGAATGACTGCTGAGAAAAATTGAAAATAAGGTGTCCAGTGTTTTTAAACTCTTCAGATTTTTGGCAACTTGCACTGTGAGTAAATGCTTTAAATCACAAGAATTCCAAACAACTTTCAATTGCCTTTAAGTGTATTTTGGAATCAGTTCTTCATGTGGACAAATGTCATGGAGGAGAAAAGTTTGTCTTAAAAGTATGAAGTATAAGTATTGAAAAAAACTTCAATATGCACAATGTGTGACTTTCTATTATATTTTTAACAACATTTCAAGGTTGCATACATAATTCATGGCATTTTGGATATCTTGAGAGAGAATAGTGTTGTAAAATTTCTGGATCAGCATCTCTTGGCTTGGGAATAGACCCATACCTCTGAAACTTTTTCATTTCCCTTAAAACTGTTCTGAATGTAGAAACTCCAATGTTATGATCCAAAGCCCACTGAAAAAAAACAAAAATTCTACTTATTCCAAAATGTGCTCTGAATCTGCCTGCATTGTGTAAGGGAAGGGATACATTCCTTATGTGTAAGAGGCTTTTTAGTAATATAATGCCACAAAGCAGCATCCATTTCAGTAATTTCTTTCTTCAGAAAGAAGCAATTACCTCCTTGCAAAAGGAACCACATTCTTTCAGGGTCTTTTTGTTGCTGTTTTTGTTTTGTTTTTCATTACAGTGGCCGTTGTAACAGTAGATGGGTGGCAGGCATCATGACCAGCAGGCACCCTTGGTTCAGCATCGCACCAAGCCCCATTTTTATGGCAAGGTGTGGACAACTGCTGCCTTGTTCACGTCCTGAAGCCATAGGCAGCTCCCAAGCTGCCCTCACACGTGGCTTGTGGGACATTCGTGGTGCTTGTACCTCCATCTGAGGCTCCTTCTTGAATCATCTAGAAGGAAATAAGCCTCAGTACTAATAAACTCCAGTGTGGTATTTTTTTCCCCTTCAGTGGTTTGAATCTGTTCATTTTTTGCTGTTGGAAATGAGTTGTATAATTGCATACAGCTCCCAATTGCCAGGGTGCTGAGGTCAACCTGAGCTAAAACACAAGTTGCCTTCCCAAGCTCATCTAACCAACAATCATCCCGAAGCCTACCAAAACCAGATCCCTCTGCAAACACTTGAGCTGCAATCCCTTTCATCTGCACTGAAAGGCTTTCAGCATGGTGTCAGCCAGCTAGTCCCAGTCCCGCCAGTGCCAGGTGAGTCTGCCATCATGCCAGGGCTGCCTGGCTCACAGGGGCACTTCACCCTTCTGCCCCCCAACCTCTGAAAGCAAAGAGTCCCTGAAGCCGGGGCACCTGCTGCTTGCCTCCCCACAGGGGCTGCCAGGGTTCCTCTTCATCATGGTGTGCTCCATAGTTGTCTCTCAACTGGAGATACTCAGACAGGCCCTTCAGCGTGAGACCTGGCCATGGGATAAAAGCCACAAGGTAAATAATAGCTGTTATTCTCAATCCTCTACATGGAGAGTTTAAAGAAGAAAAGAAAAGAAAAGAAGAAAGGGAGAGCGAGTGCTGTGAAAATAAGTAGTGCACTGCTTGCTTAAGACTTAAAAAAAAGTGCTGCTAGAAATGAAAATACAAAGTAGGTAATGTCCTCACCCTCAGGAATGAAATATTTCTTTAATAACTGTTTTCCTCAGCTATTCCTACAGCAGTTTCAGAGCCCTGTTTTTCTTACATTGTCAGTAGACAAAGATGAAACAGGGCCACTCAAGTCCACTCAAAGCCTGTTCCTTCCTTCACATAACCCCAGAACCAAGTCAGGATCTTGGATGAATTCTAGGCCACCAGGTCCTTCCCTTGGTGCTTCCTGTTCTCCCCAGCAGACTGATTTACAGCTGGGCAATGATATAAACATATGCCCCACAGGTTCTCTAATACAGACCTTGAGGGCAACTGGAACCCCTGGATCTACAGTTCCTATCAATGTTCCTTATTTCTTTCTTGTATCTTGATGATAAATAGCTGTAACATTCTCCAGGGCTCCATCCTGCTTGCTGTCCATTTGCAAACGAGGTCACCAAGAGAACAAGACTGTCTGGAGCAAGAAGGAGATCACCCATATCAAGATGGCTTGCTTGACTTTCTTCTAAATAACCTTCTGCCTTAAGTACTATTAGTGCTATGGAGTGCCAAATTAAGAGCAATGTGAAATCTTTGCAAATCATGACTAAATGATGGAGACAATAACAATGTAAATAACTTGGTAATTTAAATAGCTGGTTTATAAATAAACCAGAGTCAATATATATTCCTGCTGGTCTCCAAAGAAATTAGACCAGTAAATTCCTGTGAATCACAATAAGGAACATATTTTGTGCATTTAAAATAAATCTCAAAGCTGCATGATGAAGTACTTTTAATTATTGTAGAGTGGTATAGGCAGCAGCTTTATATATTACATCTCTCCAATCAATAACAAAAGAAGTGCTTTGCAGGAACTGATGCTGTACTTTCACAAGAAAATAAGTTGTACTTCAAAAGAAGAAGTCAAATACTAACCTTAATTTGTCCTTGCTAGTCATTTTATTTGACATGCATCTTAAAATTCAGTTGGTTATCTCATGAAGGATCACAGTGATTAGAAGAATGTAGTGTACCTTAAACTGGGTAAAAGTTTCTCATTTTAGTTGTAGCTTATAAGGAAAAAAATACAGAAATACTTTGACTTTATAAGCAACACATATGAAAGCAGAGGTAATTTCTCTAAACATTCTTTTTATTTAAAAAAATATGAAAGGAACTCTGCAAGGTGAGCACTTGAGAATGGTATTTTATTTTAAAAGAAACAAAAAAATGCTCACAGTAGGCAAAATCCCCAAATGGAGCCTGTAGCCCGTTGCATTCAGCGGGTAGCCTGGATTGTTAGCATAATAGTAAAACTCCAACAGTGACACTTGAAGCAAAACTTTATGCATTTTTAAAGACAGCTTAAAAAAACCCCTGAATTTGATTCTTGCATTCTTGTCTTCAGACATACCACTGGAAAAATAAGCCAATATATAGTCATAGTAACTAATGTTAGCAGCCCAGACTTGTCTCTGAACAATTCTGTGCAGCACGAATACTGAGAGGTTACTGTAGATCCATTTTTCAGAAAACCCACGTTGCTTACAGACGGCTTCATAGTTAGACAACCACATTTGTCCTTCTATGGCCCTTTAAGATAATTCTTTCACTTTGCAGTTGTTCCTAAAGCAAGTTTTGTACTCCTCCTTAACTGAGCAAGTTATGATTATGCTATTAGAAAGGAATAGCATCCTCTGAAAATGGTTTGGTGGCCAAGATACTCAAAGGAGCACCTAGTTAACATTAGCCCTACCCATGCTCAGGGGAACAGGACATACACTTAGGACTGCTAGCAGGGTTTGACCCAGACACGTGAGAGGGTACATGATCTCCAGACCTGGATCTGGGGTGTTAAACTGCATTAGCTTTCCTTTTAGAGATACAGGGCAATTTCTCAGTGTAGAGTCTTTCATCTGGGAAAAAACAACCCCAGGTATCAGTATAGGTTGGGGACTGATCTGTTGGAAGGCAGTGAAGGGGAAAATAATGTGGGGGTCCTAGTTGATGGGAGGCTGACCATGAGCCAACAATGTGCTCTTGTGGCCTAAAGGGCTAATGCCATTCTGGGGTGTATTAAAAGAGGGGTGGCTAGTAGGTCTAGATTGGTTCTCCTGCCCCTCTACTCTGCCCTGGTAAGGCTGCATTTGGAGTACTGTGTCCAGTTCTGGGCCCCCTACTTTAAGAGGGACATAGAATTGCTTGACAGAGTCCAGTGCAGAGCCACAAAGATGATTAAGGGAGTGGAACATCTCCCTTATGAGGAAAGACTGAGGGAGCTGGGTCTCTTTAGCTTG